>VXAD01003463.1:93485-111999 GCA_013399195.1 Dicrurus megarhynchus
GCTGGGGCAGGTTGGGGAGCAGGGTGAGCCCTGGGTCTGGGGTGGGGGTGTGTGTGAGGGGCCCTGGGGAGGGCGGGCGCTGATCTCTTTCCTGCCCTGCGCTGCAGCCCCAGCGCCTCCTGGAGCTGGGAGGGAGGGGACACCTCAAGTCCGGCTGGCACAGGGGGCTCAGGGACGTGTGGGGGGGTCCCTGAGCTGGTGTTTGAGTGGTATGGGGTCTCCCCATGGGCTCAGCCAGAGCTGCTGCTGGGGGCTGTAGGCTGTGATAAATAACAGAAATAAACATTAGTAAAAGCTGTAAAGTGCTGGTTTCGTGACTTTCCCTGTTACAAAGTGAGACACCTACCTTGCTTTTTTTCTGGTTCAGGTGTAAATTCAAGTGTTTTGCTAAGAATAGGGCAGTAAAGTACTTTCACACAAGTGAGCTCTGAGTTAAACCTGTCTTTAAAAGTTGAAAGGGGCAGGGGAAAATAAACTGGTGCTTTTGGGCTGCTGAATGTGACCAGGTGTAAGGAGGGGCTGTTTCCAAGAGGGGCTGCTCCCTCTGTGATCTCTCTCTCCTGAACTGGCTCCCTTCAGCCCTTCCTTCCTGCACCTGCTCTCTCTCTGCCTTGCTCTTTTAACTCGGGAATTTTTTGGTTGTTTTCCTCAACTCTGACTTTGTGCAGGTCCCCGGAAGGTTTGCTCTCAATGCCCAGAGTCCCAAAAGCTGATGGAACAGCTGGGGGCAGCTCTGTGCCTGGTGGTGCTTAAGATGTTGACCAGGATCCATAAGTGTTTCCTTTTAGGAAGGTTCTCATTTCCAGAGGTGAACTACCAGCAACTTTGTGCCAAGCAGCTGTTGGGTTTGTGTCATTGCAGCCACCGAGTACCACCTGGGCCTGCTGAAGGCAAAACTTGCAAAATACAGAGCTCAGCTGCTGGAACCCTCCAAATCCCCGGCTGCGAAGGGCGAGGGCTTCGATGTGATGAAATCAGGAGATGCCCGGGTGGCACTGATTGGTTTTCCTTCCGTGGGGAAGGTCAGTGAGTGTCTGTGTTCACTGTGTTTCCAGGCTGTGGTTTGCAGTGGCTGCAAAGCAGATTTGGGATCACAGAACCGTGGAATGGTTTGGGTTGGGTGGCACCTTAAAGCTCTCACCTTGTGAGGCCCCACCTGGAGTACTGTGCACAGTTCTGGTGTCTCCAGCATAAGAAGGACATGGAATTGTTGGAGCAAGAGGCCACGAGGTTGAAGAATGGACTGGAGCACCTCTTCTGTGGAGACAGGCTGAGAGATTTGGGGCCAGAGAAGAGAAGGTTGTGTGGAGACCTCACAGCACCTTCCAGTATCTGAAAAGGCTACAACGGAGCTGGAAAGGGATTCTTTGTCAGGGACTGTAGTGGCAGGGAAAGGGGGAATGTGTTCACACTGAAAGAGGGGAAATTTAGATGAGCTATATGGAAGAAATTCTTCCCTGTGAGGGTGGGGAGGCCCTGGCACAGGTTGCCCAGAGAAGCTGTGGCTGCCCCATCCCTGGAAGTGTCCAAGGCCAGGTTGGATGGGGCTTGGAGCAACCTGGGCTAGTGGAAGGTGTCCCTGCCCATGGCAGGGGGTGGAATGAGATGGGCTCTCAGGTCCCTTCCAACCCAAACCATTCCATGATTCTATGATCTATGTGAGAGTTGGAGATGGGGAAACACTCCTTCATTTTGTGTGCTCTGCCCTGTGAAACTTGTTCTTGCCTGAAACCTGTTCTTGCCCAGCCACAGCCCTGCTGAGGAACGGGGGGCATGCAGGATTTACCTCTGTTCCATGACAGTGTCACCGCCTCAGCCCCTGTGCCTGGAACAGCCACAACACGACTTCCACAGCCTGGGGAGCACTTTGGTGTTGCTCGTTTTGCTGAGTCTTCTCATTTTCCTGGCTAGTGATGCTGATCTCTTGCATTTCAGTCCACGTTTTTGAGTTTAATGACCTCGACCGCCAGCGAAGCCGCGTCGTACGAGTTCACCACGCTGACCTGTATCCCAGGAGTCATAGAAGTACGTGGGATCCTCTTCCCTTTGGCATGGAAGTGGTGGGACACCCAGCTGTGTGAATGTGTGTTTGCACCAGCCACGCTGGTGCTGCCACTAAGGAGCAGAGACATCCAAAGGTCTCCAAAAGTGAATTTTGGTTTAAACTTTTGAGTGCTGATGTAGCACTTCCCTGAGCTCCATAACACTTCAGAACTGGCTGCCTGGTCAGGATTTTTGTGCTGCTCTTGGACTGACCAGAGCAATACAACAATTCTCAACTGGATTTTGTATAACCATTGTTGGTGCCAGGGAGCAGCTGGCTGTAAACCTTGACAGATTTGTTTTTAATGAAGCTTTACAGAGGCAATCTGTGCTGTGATCACTTTCAAAACAAAATGCAGCTACTCCTGTCCTTGAGGGGTTTTATTAGTGGTGGCCTCAGCATCCATCAGTAAAGCAAATGATAAAGGGCATCAAACTGAAAAGCGTCCAAGAGTAATGAGGAAATCTGGGTCAGGATGGAAAGGGAAGTTAAATAATGAAAATAACTGTATTGATGGGAAAAGGACTTTATTGTGACACATTCAAGCACAGCTGTGAGCTGCAACAACAGCTGGAGAGCCAATGCCTTGCAAATCCTAGGAATGAAAAGTCTCCTGGGTTTTTTTTCCTGGCACTTTAAGACCTGCAGCACAGCTGAATAGTTTGATCTGTCACAGTAAGAGATGTGGCACTTGTTCATTGCTGAGTTTTCTCATTAGACCAAGAAAGGAAGGGTTGTTTTTCCTTTCCGTTTCCCCAACTTGGGAATACGTGGCTGCTGTGCTGTTTTCCTGGTGCTGTGTCCAGCTGCAGTCACAGAATGCTTTAGGGGATCAGGATCTAATGTACAGCTGTGTATGCTGCTGAACACAGCCCATAGCTCTGGAATTTGCCTCAGGACAGAGCCATGAGCTTTGTGCAGAATTCCCCTGCCCTGCCTGTTCCATACAGTTCTACTTTCTGCAGGATTTGGACCCCCAGCACATGCTTGGAACTTTTGAGGCAGCTCAGGTGCCCTGCAAAAAGCTTTCAACTTTCCATGTTCCATTTCCTTTTCAGTACAAAGGAGCCAATATTCAGCTGCTGGATCTGCCTGGAATCATCGAAGGAGCAGCTCAAGGTTGGCTCATGTCTGTGTTCATACACAGGAGGGATTTGCCCTCAGTAGTGTCCCTGGGTGTCTCAGATATTCACAGGTTTCCTGGGCCAAGAGTTCCTACATTGTCTTTCCAAATTTTTGAGTCCTTGATCCTATGTGAGGCACGATTCCTATCCCTGAGCCCACGTAAGGGTCTATTTGTAGCAGAAAGATGGTTTTCTGGAGGTGGGAGCCAAAGCAAGCCAGTCACTTCTCACCTCCTTGCCTGAGTGTTAAGTGGCTCATCTGTTTTCTGGTGCTGAGGAAATCTATAGAAAGATGCTGGAGAGGCGGAGGGGGAATTACAGCTAAACACTAACCTTGTTTGAGTAATTCCCTGAGTTCCTGCCAGTCCTCCCATGACTCCTGGTTCTGGGAAGAGATGTTGGCTTTGTCTCTCTGTGTTGTCAATTGTCCTCACTGGCTGCTTGTGCCTGAAGATAGCTTAGGAAATCAGAGTGTCATGGAACATCTGGGAAGGGACCCACAGGGATCATCCAGTCCAACTCCTGGCCCTGCACAGGACACCCCAACAACCCCACCCTGTGCCTGGTGTTGTCCAAACACTCCTGGAGCTCTGGTAGCCCTGGGGCCATGACCATTCCCTGGGGAGCCTGGTCAGTGCCCAACCACCCTTGGGGGGAAGAACCTCTTCCTAGTACCCAACCTGACCATCCCTGGCACAGCTCCAGCCATTCCCTTGGGTCACCAAAACAGTGCCTGTGTTTCCTAAGGCACCTTCTGGCACTGATCTCCTCTCTGGTGAGCTCTCTGTGCTGCCTGGAGCTGCTGCCAGGGCTCTCAGCAGCTGACTGCAGCCAGAACAGCACTGCAGGATCTTTTTCCTTGCTTTCAAGCTGCTGCACGGGGCAGGAGTCCCCATCTGTGACAGAACTCAGCTGGTTCCTCTTGCTAATGTGCATCCACCTCCTGTCTCCCCAGGGAAGGGCAGAGGCCGGCAGGTGATCGCTGTGGCCAGGACAGCAGACGTTGTTATCATGATGCTGGATGCCACCAAGGGCGAGGTGCAGAGGTGAGTGTGTGCTGGGCACCAGGGGTGGGCCGGGCTCGGGGCTTCCCACATGCCCAGAAAACATGCCAGCTCTCTGAGGAATTGTGGAGAGTACCTGGGGAATGAGGAATTAAACTGTTGAGTGCGAGATGGAGGTTGGACTCCATGAGAAGCATCCTGCTGACTGGTGTGGGTGCTCAGCTGAAGGGTCATTCCTGCAGGATGGCTGTCAGAGATAGGAATGTCAACCTGGATTTCCACCACAGACTCTGACCTGCATTAGGTGGGTTTTAGGTTGTGATGAAAGCTTGTGGCAAGGCTGTATCAACACAAGAGTTGAAAAAGAAAGGTCTGGGAGTCACCTGGCCATGTTCAGCCTCACAGGTGCTAACGTGCAGTGTCCCTGCAGGGCCTTGCTGGAGAAAGAACTGGAATCTGTAGGAATCCGGCTGAACAAAAGCAAACCAAATATCTACTTCAAGGTGAGGCTTCCTGAGCTCCTGCAGGCACAGCTTGTGTCTGCCTGCCCACTCAAAGCTGAGCTCGCTCTGTGCTGCCCCTTGTGTTGGACAGGCTGGGGGGGCTGTGAATTTGCAGAATATTCTTACGCTGCTTTTTTGCCTCCTGCAGCCCAAGAAGGGTGGAGGCATCTCCTTCAACTCCACTGTCACGTTGACTCAGTGCTCTGAGAAGCTGGTTCAGCTCATCCTCCATGAATACAGTATCCTTTCCTAAAACGGGAGACCCTTAAGCCATCAGCAGCTCATGGTTCAAGTGGTTCCTGCTGTGGGACAGCCTTGGTGTCACTTTGGTGCTGGCTGGTTGGCAACAGGCTGTCACAAGGGAGCTCAGCCCCTGTGGTGTGTTGGGATTTGGGCCTTGACAGTGTCCACCTCAGAAATCTTCAACGCCGAGGTCCTGTTCAGAGAGGATTGTTCCCCTGATGAGTTCATTGATGTGATTGTAGGAAACAGGGTCTACATGCCGTGCCTCTATGTGAGTATCCTGGGCAGCCTGGCTTCTGTCACATCCAGCATCTCTTCTGTGCCAAAGGAAAAGTTGGAACTTCACAGAATCATGAAATGGTTTGGGTGGGAAGGGACCTTAAAGCTCGTCTCCTTCCCCCCCTGCCATGGGCAGGGACACCTTCCACTGGACCAGGTTGCTCCAAGCCCTGTCCAACCTGGCCTTGAGCATTTCCAGGGATGGGGCAGCCACAGCTTCTCTGGGCGCCTGTGCCAGGGCCTCCCCACCCTCACAGGCAAGAATTTTTTCCCAATATCCCATCTAATCCTGCCCTCTCAATTTAAAGCCATTCCCCCTTGTCCTATTACTCCATGCCCTTGTTCCTGGCTCCTAAAACAGTAACGATTTGGGGTTTAAGAGGTGGAAAACGGCTCAACAGGGAGGCTTTTATAGGCTTTGGATGTGCAGCCGTGCTGTGTGTGTTCCCTGGGCCCTCTTGTGGCTGGTGCTGCCCTGGAGCAGCAGAGCTTCCAATCCTGGTGCCGGGGGTTTGCTCCCACGTGCAGAGCCTCTGATTCCCCTGCTGCCAGCTCCGTGCTTGGCTTCTCACATCTGGTCCCTTGTGTGCCAGAGGTCCCTTTAGGGCTCTGTTTATAGCCACTGGGTCTGTTTGAAATCAAAGACACCAGAGAACATGTTCCGAGTCATCCCAAAGGGAGAATTTTAAAAGGCCAAAATTTATATTCAGGCTTCTGAATTTTAATAGTTTGTTTTACTGAGAGTCTTGGCTTATCCTCTGACAGGATCTGTGTTTCTGTTTCAGGTGCTACAGCTACCTTGTTATTTCCACATCTTGCTGAATTGCCTTTCTAAGGGCTGTGTTGTTTTCCCTTTGATTTAGGTTTATAACAAGATTGACCAGATATCCATGGAGGAGGTGGATCGTCTTGCTCGGAGGCCCCACAGTGTTGTTATCAGGTAGGAGCTGTCACGTTGCCTTTTCTGGTGGTCTGCCAGGTGTGGGGTTCATTTCACTGCTTTCTGAGACCTTTGTCCAGCTTCTCCCAGGAAGGGACTTCTCCCAAGGCTGCTGGGGTGGGACGCAGAGCTGCTGTGCAGCTTTTCCCAGATTTCCTTCCCCTGGAGAGGCAGGCATCTTGGCTTCTCCATGCAGGGACACCTTCCACTAGATCAGGTTGCTCCAGGCCCCGTCCAACCTGGCCTTGAACAATTCCAGGGATGGAGCAGCCAGAGACTCTCTGTGCAACCTGTTCCAGTGCTTCTCCACCCTTATAGTAAGGAATTTCTTCCTAATAGCTAATCTAACCCTGCCCTCCTTCAGTTTAAGGTCATTTCACCTTGTGTTTTTTCTTTCCTTGCCTTATTAAAGACTTTCCCCTCATTTCATTCTCCAGCACTTTATTAAAGACATTTCACCTTGTTCTTCTGGATCCCTAAATCACAACAGCAGTAAACAGATGTTCCTGGTGTTTTGCAGCTGTGGCATGAAGCTGAACCTGGACTACTTGCTGGAAAAGCTCTGGGAATACCTGGCACTCACCTGCATTTACACCAAGAAACGGGGACGTAAGTGACCACGAGCTGCACAGAAGGTTTGAAAGGCACAAATGCTGCTGCCCATGGAAGGCAGACAGGCTGCCAGCAGGGCTGGTGCCTTGGAAATGCTGGAATTACACCCTCCCAAATCATCTTTCAGCTCTTGGGAAATGCTTCCTGCTCTGTCTGATCCTGCCACGTGTGGATCCCACCATGGCCTTCCTGTTGTATTTTACAAGAGCTGAATTTTCATAAGTCTTTGCAAGATATAGGGGAATAAAGCGTGCGAGTTCACAGCTTTTTTCTTTGTTATGCACACTGTGATGAACTGTTCAGCCCATCACAACCCAGAAGAAGTTTCCTGTTCCTGCTGCAAGAAATTTGGTGATTCTCATGCCCTTGGAAGTGCCTTTGAACCTCCTTTTGCTTTATAACCCACTTGCAGCTTTTCCCAATGATGAAGGCACATCTACAACTTGCTCTGGTTGGTTGTGAAGAGCTGAACTTGGGTGGATGTGAGGAGATCAAGGAATTTTCTTTGAGCTTGTTAAGCTCTGAAATCTTGGGGATTTTGGTTTTTCTTGAGCCAGGTGCGTTTTGACTTGGGTGGTTTCGTTTCTCGCAAGTCAAGGGCTTGGGATGGAGTTGGATCAAGTGGGTTGTGAGGAAGCTGCTGACTGTGTGGAGTGGGTAATTGCACTTGTGGGTAGTGGAGAGCTGATTTGGTGCTTTCAGGTACTGGATCCCTCTTCTGTTTGGGAGCAGGAAGGAGGAATTTGGGAGTAGTAAGCACAAGGTGATGTGAGATGGTGTCAGCATTTTAGAACACACTTGATAGAAATCCAATGCTTTTTCTCCCCCTTCTGCTTCTCCACAGAGAGACCAGACTTTACAGATGCCATTATTCTACGGAAAGGGGCCTCTGTGGAACATGTGGTAATTTTTCTGCATCTTTTACATTTCCCTGTGTGCAGAAGGCAGTTCCTCTTGGACCTGCTGTGATTTGTGCTTCATAAAGCTCAGGACATGTCAGTGTTTAGTTGGGCTTCTCCTTTTGTTGCCTTTACCGATTTTATCTGCCTCAGGTTTCTTTCACAGCTGCTATAAAAGGTTTAAACAATAATTATTTAATGCAGCCCAGTGAAAAAGCACATGGAAGCAATGGAATGGGGCTTTATGTGGGCTGGTGATTCCTGTGTCTGTTCTGTATTGTTTCAAGTGCTGTTAACTGGCTCCTAAAGTCTTTATTGTGATTTCTGGCATAGACTTGAGTTTCTTTTAATTCCTGGGTATTGAAAAGGTTATTTGCAAAGTGGTGTCATTTAAATACTTCAACTTCTGCCTGTCTGTCTTGCAGTGCCATCGGATTCACAGATCATTAGCCAGCCAGTTCAAATATGCCTTGGTGTGGGTAAGTGTTACACAGATGCTGGAATCCTTGTCTTCAGGTGTCTCTGACTGGTCTTCTAATCCTTCTCCCCATTTTTTGCTTTAAAGGGGACAAGCACAAAGTACAGTCCTCAAAGAGTGGGCTTAACCCATATGATGGAGCATGAAGATGTCATTCAGATCGTAAAGAAGTAACTGCTGGTGCCTGGCCTTGTCTTTAATCACTGCAATTGGAACTGACCACGTAAAAACGAAACAAAACACACACCAAAAAAAAAAAAAGAAAAAAAAAATAAAGAGAAAGAAAAAGGGAGATGTGTTCCAGAGCCAAGAAAGCTTCTGTGAAGCTCCTTCTCTTGGAGAAAGGCAGAAAATGAGGCTACTGTGCTTGCAGGTGGGGATGGGGAAGATGGGTTTCCATCTCACAGCATTTCAGGCCAAGTAATGTTTCTTAAAAATTGAAAAGGAGCCAGTTCTTCTAGGACACCGTTCCACAGCCAGCAGTGTCCTGCCCCTCGTAGGGTTTGCACATGGATCTATGTGCATTCCCAGTGGGAAGTAGTTGGGTTTGTGTGAACAAATCTGGCCCTGTGCTTTGGGCTGAGAGAACATTGCTGATGCTTTGCTGCTTATCCATTCACTTAATTTAAGCATGGATCTGAAACAGAATCAGAGTTCTCCCTCCCCTGCTCGCTGGACACGTCTCTGAAGCTGAGACAACCCCAATTTTTAGTGGTCCCACCTCAATTAACATTAAAACCCGGCACTCTGTGCCTTTCCATAGCCTTGCAGTGGGGTTTGTAGGACATCCTGGTCCAAGTGGTACTGAGAGATGAGAAATTTAACTGTTAATTGTTAATTAACCTGGCCAGACTGCAGTGGGGTACGGTCCAAGAGCCGTAGTCTGGGGTAAGGATTCACTTCTGGCATATCACTCGTCAAGGAGCTGCCTTGGGAGCTTCCTCCTTTGTTTGGAGGAGTTGTCCTGCCCTTTAGTCCCCACCCTGGGGTTCTCTTCAACCATGCCCCTAAACTCCAGTCACAGCTCTTTGGAGCTCAAGGTACCACCCCATGCCATGAGTTTTACCCCAGCCCTGTTAAACACTGCTTGTCTGGATATTCATCAGAAATCTGGGATTTTTGTAATCATGCTTTTCCATTGAATACTGTTGCTAAACAATTCAGAGTGCCTGATAGAGGACAGCTCTTGCCTTCTGGGATCAAGAGATGCCAATAGCTTTTATTTTCTTTCATTGGAAAAGGGTTCAGTCTGACGTGGATGCAGAACTGTGAGGACAGGTGTGACACCTGTCTGAGCAGGGTTCCTCCCCTCCTCCCTGCTCCTCCCCACCCTTCACAACCTGATCGAGCAGAAATGGAAGGATTATTTTATTTGAGAAAATAAAAAGTTGTTATTTCATGTGAATGGTGGGTAGATGGCTTGGTGTGTTTCCTAACTCTCTTTTTTACCTTTGGTCACCTGAGGAACCCTGGATGCTGTCGCAGGAGACTTAGGGGGCAATAGAAGGTGAAGTGGCTGCAAGAGACTGGTGGTGGGAGATAAGTAGATACTATACACAGTGCCCAAGCTAAGAAGGTGACTTTGAACTCTGTAAGTTCCCTTCCCTGTTCCTGGCTTTGTTCACAGCTGGAGTGCAGAGGAAATCCTGACCACAGAGGCAGCACGTGGAGAACAAGCTCCAAATTATCCACATTATCCCTGATCTGGCAGTGGAAGGCTGGCCCTTCCCGGTGTGAGCTGGGTGGGATGCTGTTCCAGCACATTAACTCACCCTTCCCATTTCCCGTGAAGGTCGCACAGGCAGAGTTGCCCTCACAAAGACTAATTCTGGTTTAGTTTTATCCCTGAGTTTCTGACTTTTCCATCCAAATCCTGCAGCCTGCCAAGCCTTGGCACGGAGCTGGGCAACCAGAACTGCTGACAGGGCTTCATCCTCAGCCCAGCTAGTGCTGGGAGCCAGGGGGTGCTTGGTGTGAGGCTGAAATGCACAGTGTTACCTGCTAAAACCTGTCCTTGAATAGCTGGTGCTACCTCAGTGTGCGTCTCAAATTGATTTTGGCATATCATTGTTAAAACCCCCTCTGCCTAATTAGCTTCATTTAGGAAAATGGGCATTTTATCCTGTTCAAAATGAACAGATACATGATTAAAATTGGAATGGGGATGAAGTAAAAATAGTTAAGCTAGAAGAAGCCAACTTCTTTTTTCAGAGAGTGTAGCTTTTTTGGCAGCAAGTTTATAGCTGCATTTGAAAATGCACCATTTGATTGCAGTATTCCTTCTTCCAGGCACTTCCCTAATTGTTCTGCACTGATGTTAACAGCAGCAAACGTTGCAGTTCGTGCTGCAGTGAGTTTGCCTCCAAGAGATCTCCAAGTCCTGAAAAGACAAAATCTGAAGGGCGAGGGGGAAATCTGCTGCAGCATTAGGGTTGTACTGGAGCCTCCTGAGGTTTATGGAATTTGCAGCACTTCAGTATTTAAAGGGGCTTATAAAAAAGGTGGATAAGGACTTTTTACAAGAGGATGCAGTGACAGGAAAAGTGGGAATGGTTTTAAACTGAAAGGGGAGATACAGGTTAGATGTTAGGAGGAAATTCTTCCCTGTGAGGGTGGTCAGGCCCTAGCACAGGCTGGCCACAGAAGCTGTGGCTGCCCCATGCCTGGAAGTGTCCAAGGCCAGGGCTTGGAGCAACCTGGGATAATGGAAGGTGTCCCTGCCCATGGCAGGAGGGTGGAACAAGATGAGCTTTGAGCTCCCTTCCAACCCAAACCGTTCTGGGATTTTATGCATTGAGCACAACCCCTCACTAGGGAGCTGCTGAAGGAAGTGTGATCAGAGTCTCCTTGCTGTGTGTTGGGAGAAGGGCTCTCGAGGAGGATGGGTGCAGGCAGGAGCTGTGGATTTGCCCTCAAAAGAGCAGCACCCTCCATTTCTCTGCTGTAGGAGGAGAGCCTTGGCTGGATGACACTCAGAGAAAGCCGCCCTCGGCAGCCCTGCTGGTGCTCTGCTGCAGCTCTGGCCTTTCCCCTGCTCTTCCAGCCGCCTCCATGCTCATTCATGCTGTTCTCAGAGAGCTGTGTTCATCCTGCCCCCTCCCTGGGGCCGTTCCCCTGCCTGAGCACAGCCGTGCAGCGCTCCAGGTGTGGAGCAGGGTGGATCAGCTTCGCCACAGCCCATCAGCCACCCTCCATCTAGCGCTGGAACCAGCGACAGCTCGAGGCGTGCTCTGTTTAAAATGCCTGTTCCAGGCAATCAAGCAGGTTTGATTGGCTGAACACTCCTCTTATAATTTAATTTAGTCAGGAATCGTTTGCAAGGTAATAAAAAGCGACTCTGCCTCCAAATACATTCATTTAATTCAATGAGAGACGGTTGCTGCAGCGGGCTCGCCTCAGCCAGCTCCCCTCACCCCATCACGGTGACATCTCAAAAGTGCTGCTCAGGGCCGTATATAAGAGTCACGATCCGCAGTGACAGCTTAATTGTCTCAAATGCTGACAAGGGTCACCCCAACCAGCCATCGTGAGTGGCACGGAGCCGGCTGGGGAGGCTGCGGAGAGGAGGATTTATGGCTGGCAAATAGTTTTGAATTCCTCTGGTTGCGCCTACTAAATGATGAACCTGCCCCCAGGGGATTGGGGCTATTGATTGTAATTTGCAGTTAAGCCCTCGCGTTCTGAGGAATCAGCATAATAAATACCCACCGCATTACGGCTGGGACGTGCCTGCCTGGAGGAGAAGGAAGCGGAGGTTTTTCCCGGCTCGGGTGCTGCAGCAGGATGCTCTCTCTGCCCCTGCATTTGGGAGAGCCACAGGCTCCATCACTGCAGGGAAATGGTCCCCAGTTTGGTGGGATGCAGAACCCCAGTGCTGGAGTGGGGAGACTGAAGTGTTGTGAAGGGAGATGGAATGTCCTGCTCGTGCAGGGAGGAGAGGGTGCTCTGGTATTTTTGGGGTGATGGGTGTCTAGACCCCTGCCAGAACCTCTGCAGCTGGTTGGTCCCAGCCCAGCTTTGGAGGGGGATGTGAGGGGGTGCATTTGTTCCTCACTCCCATGTTCTGTTGCTTCTTCTAAACTTCCATTGGTTTGGGGGCAGGAATGGGTCAGGGTCATTTTCCAGCTGTTCACATCTGGGCTACACTGAGGCTCATCTACAACCCAGGAGGGATGTGGGACAGTCCAGCTGTGTCACCAGAGTTGCAAGGCACAGGGAGCACGGGAGGAGGGGACCCTCACCCCTCCAGCCGCTCCCTCCCTGCTGCTCCCCAGCTCTGTGAGGGAAGATCAGCTCCCGTCCCTCTGCTCATGAGCGGAGATGAGAATAATAGCAGTCATCAAATATGCATTGGGTCCCTCCGTGCAGCAGCGATGGTTCCGCGGCTGCCAGGGGAGGGATGGTCCCCGCGGGGAGCGGAGCCGGGAGCACGGCGCCGGCAGAGCACCGAGCCAGCCCCACGCCGTGCAGGGCAGCTGGCTACCCCAGGTGAGTGGCTGTGGTGCCCCAGCCGGGTGGCACCTCCCTTGGGCTCGCAGGTGCCGCGGTGGCTTGGCCGGGAGGGGACCTTTGTGTGCGATGGTGGTTTTTAAGTGAACGCTGCAGTTCAGGTTCTCCCGGTCAAGGTGTGTGGTGTCCCCTCACCTCTGCCTGTCCCTGCCTGTCCCTGCCTATCTGCTTGCTGCCTTTATCTTCCCTTATCTCACCTTCTGCCTTCCCACCTTCTCCACCGCCTCACATTCCCACTGCTCTCCAGAGCAGAGTGGCCTCCCCTGAGCACCCCATCCTTCCCTGGAACCCTCTACCCCGTGTTTCCTACCACCCCTTCCCCACATTCCTTTTACGTCGGGGCTGTTTTGCCCCAGGAAAGCTCCTGAGCTTGGCTCTGGGACTGAGGTGATGGCACAGGGCTGTGACCTGGCTCCAGGGCTGCCAGCCAGCATATTCCTGGGTGCACGCCAGCATCGTGCCCAGCTGGTCTGTGCTTCCAGCATCTGCTCTGGCCTATCTCTTCCCGTAACACCTCCCTCGTGGGGAGCAGGCAGCAGCTGGCAGGCAGGGATTGCCATGTATTTATTGCTCATATGCTGGGTCCCCATCCTCATTTTGGAGGCAGGAACTGGAGGGAGTGGAAATTAGCCAGGTCAGGGGGGTGATGGGTGCCTGGGGGAGCAAGGAAAGATCCCACAGTGCCTCAGGGGCTTGGATGGCCGTGTCGCTGTCACATTGCTGGAAGGGTCCAGCTTATCCCCATGCTCCCAGCATCCCTGGAGCTGTGATTGGAGGGACAAGAGCTGTGGCTGGTCTTCACCTCCTCTCAGGTGTTTGACAGTGGATGTACAATGATGCAGAACTGAAGACAGGGAAGGGGATGTGCTGAGAGGTGCTGCAGCAGCCGGGAGGTGCCTGGGCTGGCTCCGTGGTGCCGGAGCGCGGAGCTCCCGGGAGGCACGGCAGCGCCGGGGCCGGCGTGGTGTGGTGTGGTGGCACGGAGCCCTGCTCCGGCTGTAACTGGAAACAGGCTGTAAGCGGACCCGGGGCCGGCTGATGACCGCAGACCTGCCTGGAGACGTGGAGCTGCTGCCCCTGGAGCGCTGCCCGCCGATGCCGGCACTCCAAAGGTACAGTCCTGGGCAGCCGCGCGTCCTGCCGGGCTGGGGAGGGTGAACCCCCGAGGCCAAAGTCTCCAGCCCCTCCCCGCATCCAGCCACGGCACAGCCTCAGGCTGTGGCAGTGGGACCGGGGCTGCCCCGGGCCGTGTCCCTGGGGTGAGGTGGCTTTCCCTACCTCACACACGTGGCTGGAGCCATTCAGGACTGACCTGACCAAAGGATGCTCTGGGAATCTTCTACCAGAGCCTTGGTACCCACTGCCACCACAGAGACCCCTCACCGCACAGGTTTCCCTCCTGTGTGCTGCTGCTGGATGCAGCCACGCCCGGACACCCTGGAAACAGCCACCAAGTGTGGGTGCCCCTCCCACCCCCCCTGCATTTGTGTCCATCTCGCTGCATCTGGGCACAAAAGCCTCTTGCCCAGCTCTGCCGTGCCAAAGGCAGGTGAGCCCTATGCCCAGGATGAAGAACATGGGGAGGTGTTTTCAGGGTCTGGTATGGAGGCTGAGCCCATGGAAGACAGCATCTGTGTGGGATGAAGCCCCCTCTCTCTCCCTTTATCCCCCTCTCGGAGAGCCCTTGTCATGGGCAGGGAGGCACCATGGGCACAGCCACGGCAACTGCATGGGAGCTGTGCCAGCGCCCAGGGCACCGAGAGCGCTGCCCTGCCTGGGGGGGACAGAGGTAGGGACTGTGGAAAGCAGTGGGGTGGTGGCAAGGACTGCACGAGTGGTGGGGTGCAGGGGGTGACCAGCAGCAGCTTTTCACAGCTGGGTACCCCTTTGCTCTCTGCCAGCAGAGAAGGAAGGGCTATGTCCATGTCCGAGGTGGTTCCCTGCCACATCGCGGCGCCCAGGCTCTGTGTGCCCATGACGGGAGGAGGGGTAGGGTGGTGGTGTGGGGCAGGCGCCGTGCCCCTGGCAGGGCAGGCTCTGTCAGCCCCATATGGCCCATGGCAGACCTGTGGCCATGGCAGACCTGAGCCTGGACTGTGACAGTGCCAGGTAGGGCATCACAGGGTGATGCTCCTGTGTGGCTTGGGCTCTGCTGATGTTCCTTCCCACTGATCTGTGTTTCTGTCACCCCACAGACCTTCTCCTGATGCTTGCCAGGTGCCTCTCATCCCACTCTGTCCCTCTGCTCTCCCCACACTCCAGAGCTGCCTCCATCTGTGCAGATCAGGATGTCTCTATCCCAGAAATTAATGCAGGGAGTAGGCAAATCCATGGGATCATGGTGGATGCCCCTTCACTGCAGATGTGGCAGGGAGGGACCAAGCTGGGGAGAACACAGTGCCAGGAGGTGCCAGCCATGGGCTCTCCTGATCCTGGGGGAGACCAATGGGTTCAGTTCAGCAGCTGCTGCTGGTTCTTTGGTTCTGCCAGCTGCTGCACAGCTGGATGCTTCTGTCTCCCCAAACATATCCCCTGTAAGGGGGTGCAGCGGGTGCTGCCCCTGCCCACACCAGTCCCGCTGCTGCCTGCAGGTGATCCATGCGGGACAGCGAGTTCCCACAGCTGCTTAAACTTTGATGAGCTGCAGCCGCAGGAATCCAGGCCTGGCATTAACATTTGATGTGGTCACCCCGCGCCTGGGCACGTGTGTGCGCAAACACGCTGCTGGCACTGCCGCGGGTCACACGTGTGGCACATGCAACCCCCCTTGCCAGCTGTGTGTGGGCACGTGTGGCACTCTGCACGTACCTGCCACCTGGCATGGCATGAGGAGTACCCCCGTGGGCTCTGGGCTCCTCAGTGCGTCCCAGCAGGGCTGTGGAATTTGGTCTGGTGTTGGGTCCCTCCCTTGCGTCGCTCCCCTTGGGTGTGTTCCCACTGCTGCCTTGGGCTCTGCAGAACTGTCACCTCTCTCTTGGTGCCGCCGTTTGGCTTAATGGATCCCTAGGCTTCATCCGTCTCCCTGCTGACTGGAGGAAGAGGCTGATTCCTCAGAGAGGGGCAGAGGAAGCCCCGAGGCGTGGAGGGGTGGCAGGATCCCGTTTTGGAGTAACGGTGCTGTCCCCTGCAGCGTCCCCCTGAGGGGATGCTCCCAGCAGCAGGGGCCCTTCCCTGCTCCTTCGGAAAAGTCTCGGGGCTGGCGTGGTGCATCCCTTACATTATTCATGCCGCCGCGAGCCTGGTGGTCGGGTTACAGGCGGAGCCCAGCCACCGGCACCGCGCTGCCGATCCGCGGGGTGCGCGGGAGGCAGGAGCAGCTCCGCAGGGCTGCCCCGGGGCCGTGTCCCGCCGCCCCAGCGCCATGCCAAGCGGGCGGCCACCGGCGCCCGAGGGAGCCACGCACGGGCCTCGCCAAACCCGGGTACAGGTAAATACCCACCCGGGGCAGGCGGCGGGGTCGGGAGCCGGCCGGTGTGCCGGGAGCAGGCTCCTGCCGGTGCAGGGCGTCATCTCCCAGGGCCCCGCTGGGGCCGGAGCATGAGCGCCCGCCACTGCCAGGATGGCCGGCAAGAAGGGGGAGCCCAAAGGGAAGGCGGGCAAAGGGAAAGGGAAGGATGGCAAGAAGGGCAAGAAGGAGGATCCCAACGAGTCAGAGGATGCCACGGATGCGGAGCTGCTGAAGGCAGAGGAGAGCGAGGAGACGGAGGTGGTGGAGGAGGTAAAGGAGGAAAAGGAGGAAGAAAAGGAGAAGGAAAAGGAGGAAAAGGAGAAGGATGAGGAGGAGGTGGCTGCAGAGGAACCCAAGAAGGGGAAGGGGAAGAAGGGGTTGCCCAAGGCAGGAGTGGCAAAGAAACTGGGCCTTGGGAAGAAGGTGCAGCAGGAGACGGAGGAAGAGGAGGGCGAGAGCAATGCTGCAACAGCCAAGAAGAACACGAAGGGCACCTCCAAGTTGGTGATGGGGCTGGCAACCGACAAGAAGAAGAAAGGGCCCAAGGGTGCAGAGGCCAAGGGCCAACCCAAAGAATCTGTGGAAGCCGGCCCAGCCGAGGAGGAGACGGCAGCGCTGCCGAAGGCCCGGGCAAAGCGGAGCCTCCGCAGCACCTCGAAGCTCTTCCTGGGCTTCAAGAACCTGGGGTTGCGTCGGCCCAAGAAGGGACAGTTCAAGAACACGTCCCGCTTCTTCTGGGGGCTGCATAAGCACAGCACCAAGAAGAGGAAGAAGAAGAAGAACAAGGCGGTGCTCAAGTCCACCTCCAACCTGATGATGCGCTTCAAGCGCGTGGGCAAGAAGAGGAAGGAGGAGGAGGCCAAGAAGGAGGCACCATCGAAGCCATCCTTCCTGCTGCTGCGGCGGGGCGGGCAGGCCCCCGAAGACGGCGCGTCGCTCTTCCGCCGGCGCCCGGAAAGGAAATTCAAGCCACGGGCGCAGGTGCTGAGCAAGGCGGCCGCCGCCACGGGCTGGCTGGCCAGGAAGGTGCTCTCCCGGCGCGGACGGCTGGTGGGGGGCGGCCGGGCGACTGACACGGCCTGGCTGTCCCGTATCGGTGCCAAGAAGCTGCCGTTCCCAGCGGAAGACGAGATCCTCAGGCACCGGGCCAACATGAAGCGGATCCCTGGCAGCGTCGGGCTGTCGGCCCCCAGCACTTCGCGGCAAGGCAGCATGGTGAGGCGGCCGTCCCGGCGGCGCTCCCGGCGCGCGGCTGCGGAGCCGACGGTTCCGCGCTACGGCTGGGCCGAGGAGGAGAACGGAGCCTACAGCCGCCGGCGAGGCTACGGCAAGGAGGATGGAGCCTACGGCTCCCACCGTGGCTATGCCAGGAAGGAAGATGGAGCCTATGGGCCTTGGCGCAGTCAGCCCAAGGAGGAAGATGGAGCATATGGCCCCCACCATGGCTACGCCGAGGAGGATGGAGCCTATGGCCCATGGCATGGCTACAGCGAGGAGGAGGATAGAGCCTATGGCCCCCGGCACAACTACTCCGAGGAGGAGGAAGGCTACATGCAGAGCCCAGCTTACCCAGCAGGGTACGGCTTTGAGGATGCGGTGCCGACCCCCTACTCTGACTACCCTGGCTATGAGACGGAGGAGGAGTATGACTACTACGGGGGATTTTGGGAGGATGGTGACCAGCCAGGGCACCCCTACGGCTACTCAGAGCTCGAGGATGAGGGACCGTTTGGCGGTGGGTCTCCCCTCAGCCTCTACGACCCGTACAGCAGCGACCCAGAGTATGGCGAGGAGGCGGCAGGGCCCTTCGGCTACAGCGGGGACCCCTACGAGGACTTTGGGGAGCCCTTTGATGGGGGGTACCCTGGGGGCGAGTACCCTGAGCACCGCATCCAGTACAGTGAGGGCGGGTGGGCGCCGCACACCCAATCCTCCTGCAACCCCTACGCCCTGGGCCTGGAGGAGATCGCTGAGGGCGAGGAGCCAGAGGAGTGGGAAGAAGAGGAGGAAGAGGAGAAGGAGTATCCCTTCTCCATCCTGAGCGCCTCCTCGCTCCGGGGCATGCGGGAGACTCTCTCCTCCAAGCTCTCCCTCAACAGGAAATTCAGGCTCTTTCCCCGGCCCCAGGTGAAGCTTTTCGGCAGGGACCGCCTGGACGTCCCCCTCCCGCCGTCCCCCCACCTGCCCGCTGCCCGTGACGAGGACGACTACGACGAGTACGAGCCGCCGCCGCCGCCTCCGGCAGCCCCCGGCCCCGCGGCATCCCCGGGACGCCGCGTTTCGGCAGCGCGGGCGTGCGGGAGCCCTCTGGGGCAGTTCCTCCAGCGATCCCTCTCGATTCCCCCCAGCCGCCCGTCGCGGGGTGCGGGGGGATTTCGGGGGTCCCGCACCCCCCAGCCCTCCTACAGGCGCTCCAGCCGCAGGCCGGCGG
>VXAD01003463.1:112127-149979 GCA_013399195.1 Dicrurus megarhynchus
CCCCTCCCCGGGGGCCGGGGGTTGCGCGCCGGCCGTCGCTCCGCAACCCCTTCGCCAACCCCGGGCGCTCCCCGTCGCCACCGCCCGTCCGGCCGCGCCCCGGCAGCACGAGGGGCGAGGGCCCACGGCGATCCCCCTCGCTCGGTGCCAGCCTCCNACCGAGGCTATCTGGCGAAGTGGGGGGCCGCACCCCCTCCAAGGGGCGCTCCGTGGCGCAGTCCCTGGCTTCGCTGCTTGTAAGGAGCATTGCCCCCAACAAAGCCGCCTCATCCTCACCACCCACCCGCCATCCCTCCACTCGCTCGCCCTCCTTGCCCCGGCGCCCATCCCGGCGGGACGGAAGCACCCGCAGGTCTCCGAGCCCACCCTCGGGGCGCCGGGGCTGGGCCGACGCCGGGCGCCCCATCCTCCCCTCCAACCCCCATGGCAACCGGAGCCCCTCACCGCCCCGTCGTGCCGCTTTCCCACCACCCCACGGGCGAGCCCCCGGCTCTCCGGNCCCACGGGCGCGCCCCCGGCTCTCCGGTCGTCCCCCGCCACGGCGCTCGTCCCCCGGGGCCGGCGGAGCCCATCGAGGGTGACGGGGCGGCCGGGGAGGAGGGCGCGGGGCGCTACGCGGTGGTGACGCCGCAGGTGCAGAGGTTGGGCTCCTTCCGGCGTACATCCCGCATGTACAAGCAGCACTGGTCCACGCAGCACGTCGTGCGGGTGCGGGAGATGCCCGACGCCTGGACAGCCGAGCAGGGCCTCCCCCAGCAGCCCACCCAGCGCGGCCGGCGGTGGGCGAGCCAGTGGGGAGCCGACCTCGCCCGATACCTGTGTCAGCGCCCGCCGGCGGGCGGCTGGCGGGACAGGCACCCCTGGGCGGACGGGTACCTGCGCACCAAGCAGCCCTGGCGCAGCAAGGTAACGCCGGCGGGGAGCCCCCTCGGGGGGATGGAGCCGGGGGTGAGCTGGCAGCCGGCGGGACCCGGGCGCGGGGTGGCGAGTTGAGGTGGCTGGTAGCTCTTCCGGGCTCGAATGCACCGGTGCCGAGGGGTTTGAAGTGCCCAGGGTGGGGGGTAAATGGCTGTGGGTGGTTTGGGTGCTGGCGGGGGTCCTCCCGTAGGGAGCAGATTGGAAGAGGGGATCATCGCCCGTTGTGTGTCCCCCCACGAGCGGCCCCTCTGGGGACACTTGATTCTGGCGTATGGAAATGCGGAGACCCGATCCCGCGGGGACAGGCGCGGGTGGCACGGTGACCCGGCGGGGTGTCCGCTTTCCTGCCCACCGCCTGGCCGGGCGCCAGCGCAGGCTCCCGTGTGACACCCGTCCTGCATCACCTCTGCGCGTGGCCGGGGGGAGCAGCCTCAACCCCCTTCCATCACCTCCACTGGAGGTGATGCCCACGGTGAGCGGGACCGGGATTCTCAGCACCAGGTTTTCCTGGGACCAGCCCTAAGGCGGCCTTGGTGGCCCCATGTTCCTGCGTTCCAGCACTGCTGCTCTCACCTGACACACAATGCTCCTGCTGGGCGAGTGGTTTTGGGGCTGTGGGGTGTTTTCTTGGGGTTCCTGCCATCGCTGACTGCGTGTCCCCTGGTTTGGGGTCACAGATGGTGTTTTGGGTGGGACACCTGAGGGTGTTGGCACATCCCTGCCGTGATGGGGTGCTTGCTCCTTGCAGATGCAGTCGCTGTGCAGCCTCCCCATCGTGCGGTACCAGGAGCCACAGGAGGAGGACGGGCTGGAGGACATGACCCAGCTGGAGTGAGTGTCCCTGTCCCCTGCACCGGGACTCAGTGCTGTGTGAGACAATGGGACTGCAGCCTCCAACCACATACCCCCGACTCTGCTATCCCACCCCATCTCATCCCAACACGGGCTCTGCTTCAGCCTCCCGGGGCTGGGGATGCTGGGGACACTCTGGGGACAGCAGACACTACCTTGTTCCCCTGTCACCCCCTAATTCAGCCTCCGCTCCATGCCAGGGACCTGCAGGAGGCTGCGGTGCTGAGCAACCTCCGGACGCGGTTCGAGCGCCAGCTCATCTATGTAAGTATAGAGGGGCACGGCATCCCCCAAAGACTGCGGGTGTGGGGTCTTTGGGGAGTCATCACCCTCCGAGGGCTCATGGCCCCACACCTCACTCTCTGGCAGACCTACATCGGCAGCATCCTGGTGTCGGTGAACCCGTACCGGATCTACAACATCTACGGGACCGAGCAGGTGCTGCAGTACGAGGGCAGAGCCCTGGGCGAGAACCCGCCGTGAGTACCAGGCTGTCCCCAAATGCCCCGCGGGGATGGGGTCACTCCCACCCTTCACTTTGGGGGTGCCTATGGTGGGGCAGCGTGGCACTGCACCCCCCCCACACTTCTCCCCACCCCAGGCACCTCTTTGCCATCGCGAACGTCGCCTACTCCAAAGTGATGGATGCCAAACACAACCAGTGTATCGTCATCAGGTGGGACGTGGTTGTCCCCACGCACAGCCCCCTGGGGTGGCCCCTAATCAACACCACCCTAATTGCCGTGTTACTGCCACCAGCCTGGCTTGGCCCTGGGGTGGAGTGCTGGGGGGTTTGGGGCGATTTGGGGTGGGCACCCCCTGCTCAGCTGGTGACAGCCCCGGCTGTGCCCCTGCTCTGCATTCCAGTGGGGAGAGCGGCTCAGGGAAGACCGAAGCCACCAAGCTGATCCTGCGCTACCTGGCAGCCGTCAGCCAGAAACGCAGCACTGCCCCACAGGTAGGGTATTGTCCTGGGGACATCCCTGAGTCCCTGTGTCCCCAAGCTCTTCTCCCACCTCCCAGCACTCTCTTCCATCCCTCCTCATGGTTCTGCTGCTCTCTCCTTGTCTCCATGCTTCCACCTGGACCATGGCAGATAGAGGTACTGAGGGGACTGGGGTGGTTCAGGGGGACAGAGAATCGTGGTGGCATCTTGGCCATGGCACCCCATCTGCAGGGGGAAGACAGGAGGGATAGCAGGAAATCAGTGCATGCACATAGATGGAGTCGTTGTGCTCTGTCACATCCTCATTTAACCTGGCTGTGGTGTGCACCTCAAATTTGGGCACCCACAGATGTCTGCATGAAGCATGGGGTGGCAGGGAGGGTGGCAAGGCGACAAAGGGGGTGCCCTATCCTTGGAGATGTCCCGTGGTGTGTCGGGTGCCCAGGCTGACCCCCCCAGCTCTCCTCATCACCACAACAGATCCTGGAGGCGACCCCCTTGCTGGAATCCTTCGGCAATGCCAAAACTGTGAGGAATGACAATTCCAGCAGGTTTGGGAAATTTGTGGAAATCTTTCTGGAGGAGTAAGTAATGCTGAGTAACATCCGTGTGGCTGCTCCCACCCTATGTCCCCTGCTGCCCCAGGGGTGTCCAGCCCGACCCAGCCCCTTTTCCCTCGGCTCTGGGAAGACACACGGGGATGGTTTTGGGACAAACCTGGCATTGGAAAGGTGATGGCACCTGAGGGCAGGTGGCTGTCCCTGGGGTAGGGGCAGGGACGCTGTGACCTGGGCTGGCACCCTGACCATTCCCAGTCCCCATCCCTGTCCTCATATCCCATCCCATCCTCTCTTGGCCCCATTGATCCCAACAGGGGGGTACCTGATGTCACTCCGGGGTGCAGTGCTCGAGCCAGGCGCGGACACCTCTCCCTGCCCACCCATCCCTGATGGGGGACACCAGCACTGACCCCCAGTGTTCTGGGGGGCATTGGGGCATGGCTGGGTGCCTTGGGGGCCCACAGCCCCTGTCCACACCGAGGTTGCCAGCCGGGTGCCCACTCTCACCCCTGCAGCGGCTTGATCTGCGGTGCCATAACCTCGCAGTACCTGCTGGAGAAGTCCCGCGTGGTCTTCCAGGTGTGTGGTGAGGGGATCCTGGGCTTTGCCCCCGACTCTGCCCCCTCTGCCGCCCCCTCCCCAGCTCTGTCCTCTGCTCCTCAGGCCAAGAGCGAGCGCAACTACCACATCTTCTACGAGATGCTGGCAGGGCTGCCGTCCCAGCAGCGGCAGCGGTACTGCCTGCAGGGCGCCGAGACCTACTACTACTTGAACCAGGTAGTGCGTCCCCTCCCCAGCCCCCCCCAGCCTGATTTCTGGGGGGCTGCCCAATCTCAGGGTGCTGGTGGGTCCCTGAGTCATCAGCGTGTGGATGAGAAGGATGCTCAGGGCGGGGTGACCCCCCATGCTGGGTGCTGACCCCCCGGGACCCACTGATGGACCGAGGGGGTTGTGCCAGGGTGGGAACTGCGAGATTCCCGGCAAGGACGACGCTGAGGATTTCCGTCGGCTGCTCAACACCATGGAGGTGCTGAACTTCAGCGTGGATGAGCAGAACAGCATCTTCCGCATCCTCTCCTCCGTCCTCCACCTGGGCAATGTCTACTTTGAGAAATACGAGGTACCCTGTGGAGAGCCGGGCCGTGCTCCTCAGGCGTGATTTGGGATGTGGCAAATGGGGGATCATCACATCCCACGGCACCCCTGTGTCCTGCAGACCGACTGCCAGGAGGTCGCCACGGTGGTGAGCGCCACAGAGATCCGGACGGTGGCTGAGCTGCTGCAGGTGTCCCCTGAGGGCCTGCAGAAAGCCATCACCTTCAAGGTGACGGTGAGTGCAGGGGGGCACAGGCTGGGAGGGGGTCCCTGGCACCTGGGGACCACGGCTGATGTTGCTGAAACTCCATCACGCCATTTCCCGACCAGGAAACGCTGCGGGAGAAGATTTTTACCCCTCTGACTGTTGAAAGTGCCGTGGATGCCAGGTAGAAGGAAGGGGGACTGCACTGCAGGAGGGTATGGGGGGGTCTGACCCCCAGGGATGGCGTGGGAAATGAAATGCCAGCTGGGGAAGGGGATGGCCAGGTCCCCCAGCATGGATTAGACTCTGTGGTGATTAAAGCTGATGCTGTGGTGGATGCTGGCTGTGGCAGTGGGGTACACCGGTGCCATTCCGGAGCTCCAGCACTCTGCTCACGCCTCCCCTTCCCAGGGATGCCATTGCCAAGACCCTCTACTCCCTGCTCTTCGGCTGGCTCACGGACCGCATCAACAAGCTGGTGTACCCGCGGCAGGAGGCCCTCTCCATCGCCATCCTGGACATCTACGGCTTCGAGGTGAGCAGAATTCATCCCACCTCCATCCTGGCTCAGTCCCAGCTCCATCCTCCCAGGCTCCATGGATCTTCCTTCTCGCAGGACCTCAGCTTCAACAGCTTTGAGCAGCTGTGCATCAACTACGCCAACGAGTACCTGCAGTTCTTCTTCAACAGGATTGTGTTCCAGGAGGAGCAGGTGGGGCTGGTGGGCAGTGCTGGGCTCTGCCCCTGTGCTGGGCACTGCTGTGGGGCCAGGGGCTCTGGGCTGACCCAGTGCCCGCCCTGCAGGAGGAGTATCTCCGGGAGCAGATTGAGTGGAAGGAGATCCCCTTCAGCGACAACCAGCCCTGCATTGACCTCATCTCCCAAAAGCCCTATGGCATCCTCCGGATCCTGGATGACCAGAGCTGCTTCCCCCAGGTGAGGGGGAGTCTGGTGATGAGGTGCAGCTGGCACTGGGAGGTCACCATGGCTGGGGAATCACCATGGCCCTGGGCTGTCCTGGACAACCTAGGAACCCCCTGGGGTTCCTCCAGGCTGGATAAGCCCAAAGAACCATAGAAACGTCATGGAGTCACAGAAGGGTTTGGGCTGGAGAGGACCTTGAAGATCACCTAGTTCCAACCTGCTGCTGAATTGCCCGAGCCGTATCTCACTCCTGTGTCCCTTCCCAGGCCACTGACCACACGTTCCTGCAGAAGTGTCACTACCACCACGGGACAAACCCGCTCTACACGAAGCCCAAGATGCCACTGCCCGAGTTCACCATCAAGCACTACGCAGGGAAGGTGACCTACCAGGTGCGTGACACTGGGATGTCCAGCTGGGCTGTTATGGCGGGTTAAAGAGGAGGTTGATCCTGCACCAAGGAGAGAAATGCATCCCAGGGGGTCTGGCTGGGGTCCTGGAGCTCCTTGCCTCACCCTGTTGTCCTGCCAGGCTCCTCACCATGAGGTTTTGCTATTTGCCAGGTTCACAAGTTTTTGGATAAAAACTATGACCAGGTCCGTCAGGACGTGCTGGACCTGTTCCTCAGCAGCAGAACCAAGGTAGGGCCCTGCCTGGCCCTGGCTCTGCAGTGACATTGGGCACCAATAGCCTCCTTTCACACATCCTTTTCCATGTCCCCAAGAGCATGTCCCCATGGCTGGTGAAGCCCAGGGGACCAGAAGCAGACAACGCCTCTGGCTCCACCCATGGGATCCTCTGGGCTTTGACCCCTCAAGCATTTGGCACAAACAGGCACATGGGCTGCTCTTGTGCTTTCTATCTTTATCCATATCCTCATCCCTATCCAGGCAATCCAGCCACAATTAGGGGATGCGACTTGCTCAGGACTGGGCAAAAAAGCAGTGGCCGGGCTGGAAAGAGGAGCCAGGAGAGCTGCACCATCCTGGCCACCTTCCTCCTCTCTAACACTTCCCGTCTCCCCAAGGTGGTGGCCAACCTCTTCTTCGGCCACGCCCAGGTGATGGCCCGGCAGAGGAGCCTCATCAGGAGGAGCAGCACCAGGACACGGCGGTACAAGGCTCCCACCGTGGCCGCACGGTTCCAGCAGTCGCTCCTGGAGCTGGTGGAGAAGATGGAGAGGTCAGTGTGGGCAGGGTGGGCAGCCAGGCTGTGCACTGGGCTGTTGGGAGCAGGGTGACAGCTGGAGCTGAGCCTGAGGTGGCCGGGCTGGCTTTGTCCCCTGTCCTGTGTGGCTGACAGGGTCTCTCTGCCACAGGTGCAACCCCTTCTTTGTGCGCTGCCTCAAACCCAACAACAAGAAGGTGAGAGCCGGGGCTCTGCTGCCCGTGCTGGTGCCTGTGCTGCCCCGCTGGCACTGGGAGTGTGGTGGGCACACAGTGGCTGGGGGTTTGCCCATGCAGCTGCTGATGCTTCTCCCCACGCCCTCCCCAGGAGCCAGGGCTCTTCGAGGCCGACGTGGTCAGAACCCAGCTGCGGTACTCGGGGATCCTGGAGACCATCCGCATCCGCAAGGAGGGCTTCCCTATCCGCATCCCCTTCCTCGTCTTCATCGACAGGTGCCTGGGGGCTGCAGGTTGGGCACTGCCATCCCAGCGAGGGGAGACCACAGAGCTTGTGGGTGTTTTGGGGGCAGCGTTTGGGCTGGGGCTCCCCCACAGTGGGAGCTGGGAACGCCTTGTGTTAGTACACAGCTCTGGGAGAAGCTGCATCTCCAGTTGCAGTGCTTGTCACCACAGGGAAGGTCTGTGCTGGTGTCCCTGTGTGGTGACAGTGTCATGGGCTCACCCAGGTATCGCTGCCTCGTTGATATGTGGTCCAATGTCGTTCCCAACGGAGCCAACTGTGTGGAGATGCTGAGGAGCCTCTGCCCCGTTAACCCCAGCCTGTACTATGTCGGTGTCACCAAGGTACTGTCACGGGAGGGGGCTTGGTACCAGTGATGCCCTGGGGGTGGTGGCCAAGGTGGGGAGCTCATGGCCTCACCCCTGCTCCCAGCTCTTCCTGAAGGAGCAGCTGTACCAGGCGCTGGAGAGCAAGAGAGCCCGTGCCCACCACCTGGCCGCGCTCACGCTCCAGCGCTACGCTCGCACCTTCTTCATCAAGCGGCGCTTCCGCTCTCTGCGCCGCAAGATCGTCCTCCTGCAGACCCGGGCGCGGGGATACCTGGCCAGGTGGGGGTCCCGGGGGGGTGGCGTGTGGGCACTGGTGGGTGGCAGAGGGTGACAGGTGCCCTCCCGCAGGCAGCGGTACCGGCGCATGCGGCGCACGCTCATCAAGTTCAGGTCGCTGGTGCACATCTACGTGAACCGCCGGAGGTACCTCAAGGTGAGCTGGGGGCCGGCACATCCCAGGGGGTGCGGGGGACCTGCTGCCACCCTGCTGAATGTTCAGTGCTGGGTCTGGAGAGGGCACAGTGGCATCTCCAGACCATGAGCCCCCCCACATGCCACCCTACCACCTCCTCTATGTCCCATTGGGAAAGGGCAATGCCTCTTAGGGGTGAAAACTTTGGTGATATTGGCGGGGGGGGNGGGGGGGGGGGGGGGGGGGGGGGGGGTGTCAATGGCACCCCAGGGCACTGTGATGCCTCAGGGTCTCCCTTCCTCTGGTGGGACTCGGCATGGCTGCTCTGCTTGCAGAGGAAGGAGGATGCTCGCCGGCGGGCCGAGGAGGAGAAGGAGAGGATGAAGCAGGTAAAGCCGTGCGGCACTGGTGGGAGCACACGTGTGATCCGTGCGCAGCCCGCGTTGCTGTGCCCTCATCCCCGCCACGTGCTCGCCCATCCCTGTGCCCCTGGCCGAGGCACCCGTGGGTGCTGGGGCAGGGACTAGCACTGCAAGTGGGCACACCCCTGGCAGGAGCTGACGCGGAGGGAGGTGGTGGATGTCACCCACCTGGAGATCCCGGCCGAGCTGATGGGGCTGCTGGAGGCCGCTGCAGGTGAGCGGGTCCCGCACAGCCATGGCTCCCAGCCCCTTGTTCCCTACCCCACGGCCGTGCCGTAGCTTCCCGCTGTGCCGCAGCCGCCCGGGAGGTGAATGCCGGCTGCGTGGTGCTGGTGCCGCCGCCGGCGCTGCAGCCCGACCCCCAGCTCACCCTCCCGCTCGACATCAACGACTACCCCATGGCCAAGTACGTGCGGGGCCACTTCCAGGTAAGGTGGGCGCCGCGGCCCGGCAGCGGGGAGCTTCTTTTTCCGATGGGCAGACAGCTTTTGGGGAGTCCCGGGCACCCCGGTCACGGTGGAGCAGTGAGGTTCAGGGTCCCGGCACTGCCCCACCGGGCTCTGCCCCGCCTCTCACGCTGGGGACACCACGGGTAGCAAGAGAGGCTGGATCCGGGGTGGCTGTGGTGCTGTGGGGAGCTGGCTGCCACCTCCCTCCCTCCCCGTGGGTTCCTGTCGTCTCCAGAGGCCGGGGGGACCCTGCTGAGGTTATCGGAGAGAGACCCGCTGAGCCCTCCTGGACGCCCGACGCGGGGCGGATCCGGAACGCTGGGGCGGGAGACCAGGTCGCTTTGCTCCCGGGACCCCGGCCCCACCCACGGTCACTTTGCCCCATTCCTCTTCCTCATCCCTATTTTTGTCCTGTGTTTCCCAGTCCCCGGCATCCTGAATGACAGCACCGGGGCTGGATAAGGCTCTCAGCCTTGCCAAGGTGTTGGCATAGAACCACAGGACGACAGAATGGTTTGGGTTGGGAGGGACCTTAAAGATCATCCAGTTCCACCCCCTGCCAAGGGCAGGGACACCTTCCACTATCCCAGGTTGCTCAAAGCCCTGTCCAAGCTGGCCTTGAATGTTTCCAGGGATGAGGCATTCTCAGCTTCTCTGGGCAACCTGTGCCAGGGCCTCACCACCCATCTCTGGTGCTGCCAGCACAGCCTGACCCCCTCCCTGCCCCACTTCCAGAAGGCTGCTGGCCCCATCCCAGCCCTTTGGCAGCCCCACAGTCTCCACCCAGCATCAACACCATGCTCAGCACCACGGGGCCAGCCCCTCGTGGCCTGAGGCTGTCCCCAGGTAGCCATGGGTGCGGGTGTCACCGCAGGAACCGGCGTTTGGGATGCTGACTGCCCCACTGAAAGCCCCCCTCACCCGGCTGGATGAGGAGCTGTGCCACGAGGCTCTCAGCCTCTTCAAGCTGGTAGGTGGGACGGCACAGGATCCATCACCGCAGTCCCTTGCCTGCTTCGTGCCCAGAGCCAGAGGGAGGACCTGGCTGTCCCTGTGGCAGATCCTGCGGTTCATGGGGGACCCGGGGCTGGGCGGCCTGCAGGAGACCCTCTTTGGCAACTACATCGTGCAGAAGGGGCTGTCGGTGCCAGGGCTGCGGGACGAGCTCCTGGCACAAACCGCCAACCAGGTCTGGCGGAACACCAACGTCAACAACGAGGAGCGGGGCTGGCTGCTGCTGGCCGCCTGCCTCAGCGCCTTCCCCCCGTCCGCCGCCTTCGACAAGTACCTGCTCAAGTGAGCCGGGGATGGGCACTGGGATGGGAACGGGAATGGCTGGGAGCCTCGGGAATAGAGTGGCACTTGTGCCTGGGAACACTGCTGGGGCTTTTCAGGGCTCTCCTGGCACCTCTGCCTGACGATGCTGCCCAGGCCCCACCAGGTTCCTCCATGACTGCTTGGGCCAGCCTGGCACACATGGCCAGGTCCTGCTCTGAGGTCCCTTCAGGATCCATCTGGCCAAGCTGGCATACGTGCCCATGTCCCTCTAGATTCCCCAGGGCCAGCCTGGCACATGTGCCCAGGGATGCTGGCCAAGTCCCACTAGAGATGCTCTGAGGTCCCTCCAAGACGCCTTGGGCCAGCCTGGCACGCATACCTGGGATGCTGCCGAGATCCCTCCAGGAATGCTCTTAATCCCTCTGTGGTCCCCTGTCCCAACCTGGCACACATGATCCTGCCCACATCCCTCCTGCAGCATCGTCCCTTCCCCACAGGTTTGTGTCCGACTACGCCTTTGCTGGCTACAAGCCGGTGTGCCAGCGCAAGCTGATGCACGCCATGGCCCACTCCCAGCTGGGCGCCGCGGCCGCCCGCACCTTCCCACCCTCGCTGCTGGAGTGGACGGCGAACCGGCAGCAGGCCAGCATGGCCCTCGACCTGCACTGCTTCAATGGTGCGGGCAGCGCGGTGCTGGGGCACGGTGCTGGCCAGGGTCGGTCCCAGAGTGACCACCCTCACGGGCAGGGGGGCTGGTGGCACCCTCTCACTGCCCGTCCCTCCCCAGGTGACCAGTTCTCCTGCCCCATCCACTCCTGGAGCACGGGCGAGGACCTGGCAGGGGATGTGCTGAAGCACAGGTATGTGCTGGCTTGGCACCCACCCACCCAGCGGGTCACGGTGTCACCTGGGGCTGTCTTGGGTGTCCCCAGGATCTGGGAGCCCAGATGCCCAGCTCGTGGGCAGGGTGTCCCTGTGGAGCCTGTGTCCATCCCCAGTGTCCTGCTGTTGGCAGGGGGCTGTCAGAGGGCTGGCGTGGCTGGTCCGTGGCTATGAAGGCGGGTGCCCAGTGGGCTGAGCTGGCTGGACATGACTACGTCCTGGACCTTGTCTCTGACCTCGAGCTGCTCCAGGGCTTCCCCAGACAGAAATCCTGCTTCCTCATCGCATGGGATGGGACCGAGAGCCACAGCAGGGACAGCCGGCCGTAGGTACCCGGGCAGGGATGGGTGCCCCGCTGCGGGGCTGGTGGGGAGAACCCTCGCACGGCGATGGATGGGTGCTGGTAGGGGTGGGTGGGTTCTGAGGGGAGAATCTGGCACCCAGTGGGTGCTTGATGAGCGCATCCTCCCTCTCTGCAGGGTGCCGGGACACGGATTGGATTTGGATGAAGTGCCTCCTCCCCCAGCTGTGAAAGCCCCCACACTGCCCTCCATAGAGGCATATCACCCCCACGGTAGGGCATCGTTCCCCCCAGCTCCTGTCCCTCAGCGCTGTGACGAAGCCCTGCCATGCCACTGGCTCCCCCTTTGTCCCCTCACAGACGGGGAATTTGGGGAGCCGCGCAGCCAGAAGGGTCTGGATCGGTACCTGGACAGCCTGTTTGACCCCGTGCTCTCCTACGGCAATGGGGTGAGGGGGTGTCCCCCTGCCAGAGGCATTTTGGGGTGCAGGTGGCTTGGCCACTGTGCCCTGACGCCTGTCCCCCAGGAGCTGGAGAAGCCGTCCATCCTCTCGCAGAGGCTGAAGGGAGGAGGCGACGTGGGAGGGGGGAACAGCGGCCCCGACGCCAATCGGAGCGAACCTCCCGTGCCCGCGGACACGCGTCAGCCGAGGGGTGAGCGCCCCGAGCACTCCCACATCCCCACCCGGCTCCCTGCCTCAGTTTCCCTCTCTGACCCCTGGTGTGGGGAACATCCCCGCGCCCAGAGCCCCACCGCCCTGACTGAGCTCTCCTCTTTGCCACCACAGGCACAGAGCCAGACCCGTCCCCGCAGCGCCGGGCAGATGTCAAGCAGCCACCCGGGCCCTCGGTCAGTGCCACGGGGCCGGGAGAGGTCGAGCCCCTTCTCTGCTTCAGGGCACCTCTCTGGGGCAGCCCCTGGCGATGGGAGCAGCTGGGGGTGCCAGGTGTTGATAGCATCGTGTCCCTCGCAGGGCAGAGCGGCAGAGGGGACGCCAGCCCATGTCCCCCAGCCCCGGCCCTACTCGCAGAAAGCCGGTAAGGGGCCGCGGTGCAATGGGGCGGCCACAGGGGCTCGTGGCACTGAGCCAGGGCTCCTAAGCCGTGTGCTTGACTCCGCAGCGGCCGTGGGCCGGCGGTGGCCGGGAGATCCGGTGCGGCATTCCCGGCTCAACTCGGAGCACTTCCCGCGGCCCACGCACGACATCCGCAACATCATCCGGCAGTGCCAGCCAGCCCCGCGCGGCTCCCAGCCCCACAGGTACACACCTGGGCCCCCAGCCAAGCCACGGGCTTCTCCTGCCTGTGGGTGCGTGTGCTGGTCCTGATGCTGGGCTGTAGGGAAGGATGGAGTGCAGGGAATGATGGGGTGCACCGAGCGATGGGGTGCAGGTAGTGTCAGCTCCAGGGAATGCTGGGGTGCAGGTGATGCTGGGGTACAGGCAATGGGGGATGCTGTCTCGGCAGCAAGCTCTTTGGGAAGAAGCTGGACCCCCACGAGGAAGCCATGCAGATCTTGAAGGAGCAGCTCTCAGCAGCCCGGGTGCCATCAGCTGTGGTAGGGATGTGGCTGCCCCTGTGTCCCCCTGACCAGGCTGGGGGTGTCACTGGCACTGACCACGGCCCCTCTGTGCCTCCCAGGGGCCCAAGGAGGTGGTGGCTGCGGTGAAGCCGGTGCCAAGTGCCAGGTACCAGCTGCGAGCACCCACAGGACGTCCTGCAGCCACATGGGCCCCAGGTATTGCTGGGCAGAGCTGTGGCACTGGGGGGACCACAGTGGAGTGAGGCACCTCATCCTCCCAGTGGCACAGGGTGATGCCTGGTGGGATAACTGCTGTGTCCCGCTCAGCCAGAGAGCTGCTCCCTGTGCCTCAGTTTCCCCGGATGGAGGCAGCTGCTGGTGGTTCCCCCCAGGGATCGCAAGGGATGCTTTCTGTCCTTTTGCAGTCTTCGTTTCACGGGAGCTCCCATCCGAGGCGCAGCAGGTCCAGACCCAGCTGCACCGGAGCTGTAGTGAGGAATTCTACACCTACCACAACGTGCCCTGGAAAATATTCATCCGGAAGGAGGTACAGATTGTGGGGACACCTGGGGACAGGTTGGTGCCAAGCTCCTACTGGGATAAGGGGGTTTACACCAAGCCCTGGTCTTTCTCCTGGAAGGTTTTCTACCCCAAGGACAGCATCAACAACCCACTGCTGCTCGACCTCATCTTCCGGCAGGTGAGGCACCGAGCTGGCCCCACAGCCCCCAAGGGTCCCCTGGGAGAAGGGGTATTCCCCAGTGGGGCGATGGTTTACTCACTGCACTGTGGCCATCCTGCCTTCCCTGCTGAGCTGCCATGGAGGAGCTGAGGCTGTTGCAAGCTGGGGCTGAGGGGCACAGTGCTCCTCCCCACACAACCCCACTGCTTCTCACCCCCTTTCCCAGATCTTCAACGATGTGCTGTCTGACACCTGCATACGGATCAACCAGGAGGAGCGGCTCCGCTTGAAATCCCTCTTTGGTAACCCTGTGTCCTGCTGCTCCCTGTCTGAGGGGCTCACACTGGGAGGCCCCAACCTGGGGGGGTCACACCCAGCCACCCTTGTGCCCATCCTCATCTCCTGGCTATCTCCAAGCCATGATTGGCTCTGCTTAACCCTGGGTAGTTTTGCCTCCAAAAGCAACGACCCCCCTGTAATTCAGTGCTCCACAACATCACAGGTTGTGTCAGGTCTCAGACAGCTGCTTGGGGGACACAAATCTGTCTCTGCAACACAGTCCTGCCAGGTGTGGGAAGGGCATGAGCATCCCTGCTTTCGCTGGGAACTCTGTGCACATCCTCCCCAGGGAGGGGATGCTCACAGGAGGTATTTCCCCCTCCCCACAGCGGAAAACAAGCTGGACTCCTTCAGCCCCGTGGCCACCGAGAGTGTCAAGAGGGAGATCATCGCCGCGGCCCGGGATGGCTGCGAGGTGTATTTCTCCCGCCTCTTCCCTGCCACGGTGAGGGTCTGGCTGCAGGGCAGGTCAGGGTGGGGGGCACGGTGTCCCCATGGCTGAAGTGCTGTGCTGGCCCACAGGGCAGTGTGGGGACGGGTGTGCAGATCCTGGCCGTGTCCCACACTGGCATCAAGCTGCTGCGGATGGTGAAGGGCACCAATGTCACTGGGGAGCAGCTGCGGGTGCTGCGGGCCTACAGGTAGGGGTGGCCAGGGTGGGGTGGGTGCTGTGGGTGCCACAGATGCCAGGTGTTTCAGCCTCCCCTTGCCCTTCCCCAGCTACCCCGACGTGCTCTTCGTGACCACTCCATCCAGGAACATGCTGGAGTTCAACCTGCGCAGTGAGAAGCTCATCCTCTTCTCACCAAAAGCTCCCCAGGTCAAGGTCATGGTCGACCACTTCATCACAGAGCTCAGGAAGGTGGGGGGTGCCCTGGGGCCAGGGTGGATTTGTCCGGGGGGTGATGCCCGTGTGCCTGGGGTTGGGGTGGGCAGAGGAGGGCACCCTGCGAATGGGACCGTGGCTGGATTTGGGGGGATGGTCCTGAGGCTGTGGGTGCTTGAAGTCCCTGTGCTGGGTGGGATGTTGGTGTCCCTACGTGCATGGGCTGTGCCAGACCCCCTGTGCCCAGGACTCCCAGTACGTGGTGGCCGTGAGGAACTACAGCCCAGAGGACGGGGGCCAGCTCAGCTTCCACAAAGGGGACATCATCCACCTGCAGTCGCTGGAGCACCCCGAGAGAGGTGAGGGACCCCCAAAGCCCCCCATGCCAAAATGCCTTTGATGGGGGACACAGGGCCAGCAGACCGATGGTTTGCCCTGCCCTGGAGGTGGCTGTGCACTTGCCTTGCATCCTGTGACACCCCATGGTGTCCCTATGGTGTCTCTGCAGACCACTACTATGGCTGCGTGGTCCGCAAGAAGGTGATGTACCTGGAGGAGCTGAAGACGGGCACCCAGGACTTTGGTGGGTGCCACACTGTCCCTGTGTGTGTCCCTGGTGTGCTCCGAGCTGTGTCCCCTCCTGGGGCTGGGGCACGTGGCAGTGTCCTGCCTCTGTCACCCCTCAGCAGGATGGTTTGTGGTCTTTTTGGCACTGACCTGATGCAGGGAGATGCTCCCCTGCAGGTCCCACCCTGGGTGGTACCTGGTGCTGCCCATGTCCCTTAGGTGATAGGCTTTGTGGCCTCTGGTCTGTGCCTTTCCCTTGAGTGATGCCAAACTGCAGCTGCGTCCAGCCAAAACCCATGACCAGATCCCTGAAAAGGGCTGGGGGGGCAGAGGCAGGAGAGAGCAGGCAGAGAATTTTGGGGGTGACCCCATGGCTGCCAGCCTGGGTCCATCCCCACCATCTGTCTGGCGCAGGGTGGAAGTTTGGGGCCATCCATGGCAGGTCAGGGCTCTTCCCTGCCGAGTACGTCCAGCCCGTCGCGGCGCCCGACTTTGTCCATTTGCCTGCGGAGAGGAAAGAGGAGCCCAGGGACAAGCAGGGCAAGGTGGCGGCTTCGGCGGCCGTGGCTGTGGCTGTGGCCTCCACTGCCGCCGCCCAGGAGCTGGACCGGAAAACCGAGGTGAGTCCTGGCCTGGGGCTGTCCCCCGGTGCTGGCTGTGCCCGGTGCCCACTGCCCTGCTCCGCAGGTGTCCCCAGCCAGTGCCACCTTTGCGGAGGGTCCAGAGGGAGACGGCATCGAGCAGCTCGGGGATGTCATGGGGGCCTGTCCCATGCTGGCCTTTGCCCAGCGGCATTTCCGCGCAGCACGACGTGGGACCACGTGAGTGTCCAGTGGTGGGACAGGGACAGGGACATGCCACGGTGGGGACAGCTGTGCCCACCTGCTCCCTTGTCCCTCTGCCAGGGACTCCCGTGGGATGAAGGCGCCAAGTGTGCTGGAGATGCTGACATTCACCAAGGTATGGGGAAGTGGAGTCCTGGGGTGCCCCCGTCCTGCTGTCACCTGCAGGTCCCCTTGAGGTCCCAGCAGGGTCCCAGAGCTGACCCTCTCCCCCCGCTCCAGATTCCCATCCAGGAGTCACTCATTGAATTTGTGGATGGTGGCCTCAACAAACTGGCTGCTGAGGCTTTCCAAGGTAGGCAGGGGCATGAGTGTCCTGTCCCCCTGTCCCTTAGCCATCCCCAGCCCTGTCCTTGGAGGAGGGTGGGGCTGGACTGGGATGGGCAGGTGGGGTGTCCTAGGGGAGTTTAGTTCTTCTGGTCCCACTGCTCCATGTGCCCAGGATATACACCCCCAGGAGAGCACGTCCCTGGGGAAGGGACATGCTGAGCTGTGTTACCATGTGGCTTTGTTGTCCCCAGCCGTGATGAAGTTCATGGGTGACCACCCTCTGCGGGGACAGACGGAGCTGGACGCCGTCTGCACCATCCTCAAGGTAAATCCACCACTGGGACAGTGAGTCCTGGGGGTGGCCTGGGCAAGGGGTGGCAGCTGTGTCTGTCCCCCAGCTGTGTGCGGAGCACGAGGTCCTGCGGGATGAGGTGTACTGCCAGATCATCAAGCAGATCACCAACAACACCAGCTCCAAGACGTGAGTCCCTACACCCATCTGGGACAGCAGAGGCTGGCACTGGGACACTTATGTCCCTGGCCAGGCTGAGCTGCTCCAGCCTGGGGGGAGACCCGGGGACCTTATCCTTGCAGAGGGCTGCACTGCTCCCCAGGGTGATGGTGCCACCTCAGGCACCCTCACCCTGCTCAGCAGATCAGCCCTGGCTCTTCCCACAGGGACAGCTGCCAGAGAGGCTGGAGGCTGCTCTACATCCTCGCTGCCTACTACAAGTGCTCCGAGGTGCTCCGGCCCTTCCTCATGGCCTTCCTGCAGGATGCTAGCAGGCACCCGGAGCTGCCTTTCCAGGGTAGGGGCTGTGCGCACCCCAGGGTGCTGCGTGTGCGGTGGGAAAGGACACCCCAGGTGTCACAGAGCTCAGGAAGGGCTCTAACAGAGCCAGCGTGGCAGCTCAGCCCCATCCTTCATCCCAGTCCCTGTTCCTGCCAGGCATCGCCAAAGCCTGTGAGCAGAACCTGAGGAAAACCCTGCAGTTTGGCGGCCGCAGCCTCTTCCCCAGCAGCATGGAGCTCAAGGCCATGGTGGTGAGGCTGGGGGCTTGTGGGTGCCCATGGGGTGGGGCAGGGCTGGTGTCAGCTTGAGATCCCCCCCAGAAGTTCTGGGTACCCACATGGGCTCAGGTTCCCCCCCAGGAGCTTGGGATCTCCCTCAGACACCACCCTGGAACTGAGCTGATCCTTTTTGGGGATCTCCCCAAGAGAGCACAGTTCTTCTTAGGGTCTGCTCTTCACTGCTTTGGGTGTGCCCTGAGCTTTCAGGAGTCCCCAGTGGGGATGGAGCTCTGTGGACATGGAGTGGGGGTATGATGGTTCAGCTGGGCAGGATAGACAAGATACAGGATGATCCCAATGGGATGGTCCCTAAGGGATAGTTGTGGGATTTGGGATGTCCTGTGGGGTCTTGCTGTGTGAAGGGCCCCCCTGCACCACAACGTGTCCTCCTGTGCAGGCCGGACGCAGCGCCAAGCGCCAGCTCTTCCTCCTGCCCGGTGGCATTGAGAGGCACCTCAAGATCAAGACGTGTTCGGTGAGCCAGAGGGGACAGGAGGCTCAGTGTACCCCAAGATTATGGTGACACCTCAGTTGTGGGCACCCAGAGGGTGTGGATGTGGGGGGCTGCACCTTTTGGCTGTCCCCACTGTGAGACTTCATCCTCTGGGAAAAGTGGATCCCTTCCCAGGGCAGCTGCATGGGATGAGCCTCAGTGCAGGACAAGTTGGTGGCCCAGAGCACAAGAGGAGGACGTGGCAGTGTCGCAGCCACCTGTCCCTGTGCCCAGGTGGCTCTGGATGTGATTGAGGAGCTGTGCTGCGAGATGGGGCTGCAGAATCCAGAGGCTTTGGAGGAATACATCCTCTTCGTGGTGACCGACAGAGGTGAGGGGCTGGCAGGGATGGGACAGACGGGACAGGACAAGACAGGATGGGATGGGACAGCCATGCAGGTGGTGTGGTGGCCACGCTCAGACTCCTGGGTGGCACAGGGCAGAGCGTGCGGCCGCTGACCCGCCGGGAATACGTCCTGGACGTGGCTGCCGAGACGGAGCTCCGGGACACCAGCTACACCTTCTGGTGCCGCCGCGTGGTCTGGAGCCAGCCCCTCAAGTTCGACAACGAGCTCTACGTCACCGTCCACTACAACCAGGTCGGGCCACCCCATCAGCCTCCCCCAGGGCCACCTCCCTGTCTCCCTCAGAGCGTGCCCTGTCCCCAAGCCGTGTCCCTGTGCTCTGTCGCCCCCCAGGTGCTCCCTGACTACCTCAAGGGGCTGTTCACCATCCTGCCGCCAGCGAGGCCAGGAGAGCAGCACTTCCCGCACGTGGCCAAGCTGGCCGCCCTCCAGCACCGAGCCAAGGACCGCCACCAGCTCCCCACCGCGTACGGCAGGGCACAGGGCACCTGGGGGGGAGGGGAAAACACATGTCCCATGGGATTTGGGACCCACTGGCCAGTGCTAGGCCTGACCCCGGGCTCCCCACAGGCAGGAGATGCAGGATTACGTCCCTCCGCGGCTCTTCCGCCTGCTGAAGCCCCAGTCCTGGCTGCAGATGGTGACCCAGCACGTGCAGCAAGCCCAGGCACTCAGTGCCCACCAGGCCAGGGCACAGTTCCTGGGTGAGGGGACAGCGATGGGGATGGGGAGGTGATATTCAAAGGGAGAGGATGCTGAGAGGATGCAATGCTAATGAGGACATAGTGCTAATGAGGATGTAATGCTGCTGGAGATGCAGTCCTGCTGGGGATGCAAGGCTGCTGGGGATGGGATGCTGCCTGGAGGGTGATGATGATGGGATGATGCTGGGACAGGCAGCTCTTGTCCCTGTGCAGAACTTGGGTTGCTGCACATGGAGGGCAGGATGTATTGGCAGGACAAGATGGGCTGCTTCCAGGCCCCACGCTCAGACACCCATTTCCCTTGGCTGCTCCTAGGTGCAGGCCACCCTGGGGACCGGGCAGATGGGGGTGGCAGTGGGCACTGAGACCCCATCCTCTGCCCTCCAGGGCTGCTGAGCGCCTACCCCATGTTCGGCTCATCCTTCTTCTACATCCAGAGCTGCAGCAATAACGCCATTGTTTCACCCTGTATCCTGGCCGTCAACCAGAATGGCCTCAACTTCCTCAGCAAGGAGACCCACGTAGGTGTGGGGCTGTGTGGGACACATGGAATCATGGAATGGTTTGGGTTGGAACAAACCTTAAAGCTCATCCAGTTCCAACCCTTGCCATGGGCAGGGACACCTTCCACTAGACCAGTTTGCTCCATGCCCCGCCCAACCTGGGGTCCCTGGTCCCCTTGGAGGGGTTCCCAGGGCACACTGGCCACCCCCCCGTCCCCTCCCAGGAGCCCATCGCCAAGTTCTCACTGAATGAGATCCAGTCCACACGGACGCAGCGGCCGACGGCCGGATCCAGCTATCCCTACGTGGAGATCACGCTGGGAGACCTCCTGGCCCAGGGCATCACCCAGCTGCAGCTGGAGCAGGTCAGGGACACTTGGGAAGGTCGGGGGGGCCCTGCTGGGGCTCCCACGGTGGTGGCACGGCCACTGACCACCGGTGTGTCCCCCGCCAGGGCCTGGAGCTGTGCCGCGTGGTGGCCGCGCACATGGAGAGGCTGCTGGGCGCCCGGGAGAAGAGGCTGACGCTGCCGCCCAGCGAGATCACCCTGCTCTGAGCCTGCTACGGCCTTGGACCCCCGGCACCCCGGACCCCCGGCATGGGGGACAGAGGGTGCAGTGACCCTGGGGTGCCCCCAGCCTGGCCAGTGGCCGCTGTCCCCCTGTCACCAACCCACTCTTGTTCTGGGGTTTTATACACGCCCGGGAGCCCGGCATGACTCGGTGTCCGTGGTTTTGTGCTGCGCTCGCTGCTGCCCACCGTGTCTGTTTCCGTCATCCATCCCCATGTGTTTCCTATTCCTGTGCCTCAGTTTCCCCTCTAGCCCGCCCTTGCCTCAGTTTCCCCGTGGGCCTTCCCCCTCAGTCGCTCCCGCCCGCCGGNGGGACCCCCCACATCTCCTCCGGTTGCCCCCTGCCATGGGCAGAGCCGCGGCGGTGGAAACGGCCAGGGCGTCCGGGGCCGCCACTGGGAATGTGCCAGGCCCTGCCGCCGCGTGAGCACCGGCACCGGCAGCGTTGTCCGCGCCCGCCCCGGGCCGAGCCGTGAGTGTGGCGTCCGCCGGGCCGCCCCTGCCCCGGGAGGGAGGGAGAGGGCGGGAGCTTTGCCCGCCGGGAGGGGGTGTCCCATCTCCCGTGGAGGGGGGGCGGGAGAGGGGCTGGCGCGGTACCGGGGTCCCGTTCTCACCTCCCCGTCCTGCGGGGCTCTCTCTCCCGGCAGGGCGGCGGGTGCCATGAACAGCAGCTGCGCGTCCCCCGCCGCCGCCCGCCGCCGCCTGCAGCGCCGGGATCGATAGAGGCGGGGGCTGCGGACGCGCCATGGCCGGCAGCGGCTACACGGACCTGCGGGAGAAGCTCAAGTCCATGATGCCCTACCGGGACGGCCACAAAGGCGGCGGCGGCCTCCCTCGGGAGCCCCCCGAACCTCCGTACGACCGCAAGCGGCGGCACCAGGACGACTCCGGCTCCGAGCCCAGCGACTACGAGGAGCAGAAGGAGGAGGAGGAAGCTCGGAAAGTCAAGAGCGGCATCCGCCAGCTTCGCCTCTTCAGCGCCGAGGAGTGCGCCAAGATCGAGGCGCGCATCGAGGACGTGGTGTCCCGGGCAGAGAAGGGGCTCTACAAGGAGCACACGGTGGATCGGGCGCCGCTGCGGAACAAGTATTTTTTCGGGGAAGGCTACACCTACGGGTCTCAGCTGCAGCGGCGAGGCCCCGGCCAGGAGCGCCTGTACCCGCGGGGGGAGGTGGACGCCATCCCCGAGTGGGTGCACGACCTGGTGATCAGGAAGCTGGTGGAGCACCGGGTGATCCCCGAGGGCTTTGTGAACAGTGCCGTCATCAACGACTACCAGCCGGGGGGCTGCATTGTCTCCCACGTGGACCCCATCCATATCTTTGAGAGGCCCATCGTCTCCGTCTCCTTCTTCAGCGACTCGGCGCTCTGCTTCGGGTGTAAATTCCAGTTCAAACCCATCAGGGTCTCGGAGCCTGTTCTCTTCCTGCCCGTGAAGAGGGGGAGCGTCACGGTGCTCAGGTAACTCGCCGTTGCCGAGGCTCCGCTAACGAGCCGGGGCCCGGTTGTGTAACGCGGATCACGAGGCGCACGGATGCGTGCCCCGACGGCGCCTCGGGCTCCATCTCCCTCGCCTGTAGGCACTCGGGGGTTCTCTGTGGTGAAAAGAATGAAGCAGGGATTTGGGGGGGTCCTGCCGTCGCAGTAGGTGAGGATTAGGGTGGGTGCCCTCTCCACGGGGCTTGAGGCGAGTGCTGGTGGGAGCATGGCCGCTCGCGGAGCTGAGCTTTGCCGTAGTTCCCGTAAATGGTTAAAATAACACGTTGAGACACAAAATGGATCCTTTGCCCAAGAGTGGTCAGAGCGGAGCAGCTGGTAGGGACGGGGCTCCTGGGTCTATTCTTAGCTTGGCCGGTGCCTCCCTGACCTGACCTTAATCGTGGAGAGGAGGTGTGAATGGCCTCGTCTTCCCAGTCTGTAAACTGGGAATGCTGAACCCTCCCCTGCCCAACGATGATAGGGAGACCAGAGTGCAGAGCCCCGTGTGATTGTCACTTGGAAGTGCAGCGGGTCACAGGCACAGGAAAGGACTTTATGTGTGTTGAGGAAGAGCCTTGGAAGTGGAATGACCTGCCCAAGGTCACGCAGTTGGTCGGCAGTAAAGCTGGGATTGGCACTGGAAAACGCCTGCTTCCTAATCCCACTGCCTCCCGGTGTGGGCTGGGACAGGGGACAGGCAGCTAAGGGGACAGGAAGGGCTGGAGTGTACGGATCCCGCTGGTGTCCAGCTCCTGGGGAGGACAGCTCGAAGCCTGGCACTGGGGCTGCCAGTCCCTTGTGTCCCTGAAGGTCAGAGTGCTCCCTGCCAGGAGCAGGGATCACCGGGACTCTGCCAGCAGTGCTCTGAGCTACCAGCTGTATCCTCCTTCGGGGGGTTATTTTTTTGGACTGGTGAAGGTCCAGGCCGTTTTTCCGGGCTCCCAGGCCGTAACACAATCCCTTGCTTTGGCTTGTAAATTGATCGCCGCAGGGTTCGAGAAGGAATTTTTCCCCCCACAAACACCTGGCCTCCTTGACTGGTGCATCAATAATAAATGCTGAGATCTCATGTAGCTTTTATCTCGGAAAAGCTGCACAAACATTAACTAATCCCCGCCGTACCCCGGCGTTAGGTAACTTGTGTGGATTAGCCAGGGATGAGAGAGGCTGCAGAGGGAATCGGAAACGGCGCTGAGGACATTTTCTCATCCTCTGGTGGTTTGACAGGGCTGTGCGGGGGGACAGAGGTCGGGGTGATTTTATGAAATGGGACCCAAGGGGACCCATCCTGCCCTGTATCCTTTACTGCAGAGCAAACTCCATCCCCAGGGATGGAGACTGCCGGGTGTAAGGCAGCTGCTCTGCTCCCTGACTTCTCTGAGATATCAGGAGGGAAACTTTCCAGCCTAATTTTCCTGCTGGTGATGCGAACCCCTCTGCTGTCTTTCACCGTTGGGCCTGGATGAGTAGTTGTCCTTCCTTTTACAGCCAGAGGCCTTTTTTTCTAAGGACAGTGAGAGTTTTATCCTGCTTGGAAGCATTCTGGCAGAGCTACTAATGCAGGGTCAGCCTCAAGTCTTGCAGTCAATGCCTCTTGAAAAACTCTGGAGGAGGATCTGCAGTGGAGGATGGTGGGAGGAAGGAGAGATGCTTTCTCTGCTCTAGGACCAGAGAATGATGTTTTCTTCCAGACCCTTGTTCTTCCTTCAGAACTGCTGGGAAGAGGCTGCTGACTCAGGGCTCATGGAATTGGAGTGGGGTGTCTCCCGGGGGTATTTGGGTTGTTGGCCAGTGTCACTCAGGTGCTGTAATCAGTTTATTAATGTGGCTGAAGAAATCCTACAAATCAAATGAAGCTATCTTTTCCCCCCAAACCCAAGGGCTGATTTCCTACCCACCCACTGCAGCTTGATCACGGTCAGATGTTCTGCTTTCCAGCAAATAATAGACTTTAAAACAGGGATTATTTCAAATTTGGTCCAGCAGTTAGCAGGTACTTTGCACTCACTTAAGAGAGATTCTGCCAAAGTGACTGTTCTGCCTTGATATGATCCCAGCTGGAATCAATTCCTTGCCTCACAGCAGATCTCCTGGTCTCCCATCTAACCCCAGCAATCAGGAGGAGCAGGAGAGGTGCAGACCATGCTCAGGGGTGTGTCACCAAATCCAGCCCTTGGTCGTGGTTAAGTCAACTCCCCAAACTTGGCGTTTTCTCCTCTGGGTAAACAGTTGCTGGAGGCAGTTGCCCTGGAGATAGGGAACGGGCACAGATAGAGGTGGCATGCCTGTAATGTCTGGGATTCAAATCCTGCTTGGGTCAGTGGCTGCTCCTGGCGTGCAGCCTTTCCGGGAAAGCCGGGGTAGCCACGTGCGTTCGGGTGCTGTGTGGAAGTCATGAGGATCTAAAGGAAGCTGTTGGGTCCCTCTCTTTGACCCCACAGCACTCTCAGGCTGTCCTCAGATTGCCCCTGTCCCATTCCTGCTCCTAATTTCATAGCTGCCTACCCAGTAGGGATTTTGCAGAGGGGCTTTCTGTGTTTCCCTCCCTTGACTTAGTTTGCCTGCCCTGAAGCAGGATGTGGTGTTTGCCAACACTGAACCTGCCTCAGACTCCTTGGAAAGTGTTCAGACCTCAAACAACAGGTTAGGTGGAACAACAACTCACTGGGCTTGGCTGTGCCCCTCTGCCAGAAGCCAAAGGCTGAGCCACCCCATGACCTGCTAATGAGCCCTTCCCTCTCCCAGCAAGACCCTTTCTCTTCTGCTTTCACATCTGCAGGGAGGATTTACTCCTGTAGGTTTTGAGATCTAGAAGATGATGTCCTCTAGTCCCCTCTTCTCCTGCAGCCCTGGGAAGTGGGTGCTCCTGCAGGTTTGTCCCAGTGGCAGCCAGGCCAGGAGGAAGCATCACCTCAGTGTGTGCTGCTGGATCCCTGTCCTGGGGCCCATCACCTCCCTGGGAAGGGGCTGCTGACCTCACCACGTTTGTGGGTTTTTCTTATTTTAACAATAATTTGTTGAGCATCAATTAATAGAAACAGTGGCGGGGAGATGGAGGAATTTGCCTTTTCATCTGGGGAACGTGTGCTTTGACAATGCTTGGGCTGGGAAAAAGGGAGGGAGCAGGGGGTGTGTGGAGCCAGCTGGGATGGGGGGTCCCAGCCAGATCCCTGCCCTGCAGCTGCTGTCACAGGAAGCAAATCTCAACACTGAAACTGCCAGGTATGTTGTCTCAGTGCTGGAAACAGTGCAGCTGCACTTGGAGGAATGAAAGGCACAGGTAACATTTCCCAAATTCCGGGATCTTGTGCCATATGGGCTTCCCTCCCACAGCTAGAGAGTGCTCCAGGTCGTCTCCTGGCTGTTTGTAATGGCAGGGGAACACTGTGATGTGTGTCCCTCCTGTTGTCTCGAGGTGTGCTTGATGGAAGCATAATCAGAGCAGGTTGGAGTCGCTGAAGGATGAACCTCCTTCCTTCCCAGCTGGAGGAATCTCTCTGCAGCTGTCTGCTCCAAAATAGCCTGATCCCTCAGAACAGGCTGTTGGTGCAGAGGAAGTTCCACGTGTGCCAGTGGTGATGAGGCAGAGATTTCTTCAAGCTTTTCTTGTTAGAGTCTGTAGAACTTCAAGGCTTCCTTTCTGGTGATGTTTGCACAAAAATAGCCACTTTTATCTCTGTGTGAATCAATTCTTGCTCGGCAGCAGCTCTTCTGGATGGAAAAAGAGACTCGGGAGAGTTGGGGGTGTAGGGTTTGACGGGTTAGTTTGGAGTTGGGGTTTGGTTTTGGGGTAGTGTGTGTGGGAAACATCGGCACTTCCCCATGTTCTTCTGGAAAATGCACTGGGATGGAGATGTCACGCTCAGGTGTTCTCATGGGCAGGAATTTATGATTGTCCTTTCCAAGTTGCTTTGGGTTTGTTCTCTGGGCAAGAAATCTCTGGGTAGATATCATTATGGGTGTTTTTCTTCAGGGTCTGCCCCTTCACCCATCCTCAGGGCATGCAAGGCTGGGCAGTGGGTGAGAAGTTCATGCTGGCACGAGGCAGCACAAGTATGACACAACCAAATATTCTTTTCCTTCCATTTCTCTGCCTGTGCAGAGACACACCATCACTATATATGATACAGTGCAAGCAGAGTTTTCCCACACCAGTTTGGCACTGGGGCAGACTGGTGTGTCCCCCTTTGGGCCTCAGACTGGAGTGGTGGGGCTGTTGTTTGATGCTGCCCATGTGCATCTGGGACTTCCTGGTGCCACTCTGAAAGTGATCTGAAAAGGGGGTTTCTGCCTGAGGAAGGAGTGAAAAGGAGCATCCAGGCCGATATCTCGTGATGGAGAGTGCAGGTCTGGAAGCAGACCTTTCCCTGGTGTGCAGGGTGCTGCTGAGGATGCTGAGTTGAATGTTAACGTGGGTGATATTCATGAATTCACTGGAGCTTGACGCAGAGATTCCTAGAACATAATGGAGCATCATCATAAGCCCCTTGGCATAACGCTGTCGTGTTCTGCAACGCCTGGAGGATGGTGGGGATGGACATCACCCCTGCTTTAACTGGTCTTAGACTTTTAGCTGTCCTCCCAGAGCAGTAAATCTGTGTGTGAGGAGGTGTGTGTTTCTGGGTGAGTGGGTGGGTTATCTAACCAGATCAAGGAAACCCGGTCCTGTCCCCGGAGAAGACTTGCATGTGTGAGCTCTGTGCTCTGCTCAGAGTGTCCTGAATAACCTGCCAGCCCCTGACCCCAGTGTGCCAGCAGCAGCACGGAAAAGCCTCATGGGGACACTGGGCCTGGTGATTTCTGCTTCAGGCTGGGTGTGCAGGCTTGAGCAGCCTTCACCCGAGTGCCTTCCAAGGTGTTCCTGCCCTTGTCAGGTGTTTCAGGAGGCTCTGAAGGTGTTGAGCTTCTCTTTTCCCCGTGCTGGAGTCCAGAAGGCTCTGTGTGAGCTGACACTCTCCAAACGGCAGGTAGAGGGCAGGCCCCACCGCTGGGATCTGCTGGCTCGCACCCTTGGAGTGACGGGATGTGCTCCCAGCAGGGTTTGTGAGTCGGAGCAGGTGTGGTGGCTGCTCTGCACGGCCCCTCCGTGATTTCACCTGCTGTGCTGGGCCCGGGAGTGCAGCTGAAAACAGAAGCAGCCATGAGGAAATGCTCCAGTGTGTTGTGGGAAGCTGGGGCTGTCCTTGGCCGTGGCTTTTCTCCAGCCTGCTGAAAATGTGGAGTATCTGGAGTCAGCTCACACGGTGAAACACTCCTGCTGACAACAGCTACTGCTTGAGCCTGGGCTTTTCCTCAACCCAGGGAGCTGTTTCACCCTGTTATAGGGGAGGTTTTAGGGGATTGCAGCTTGGTTTGCAGGTCTGAATTTGAAGGTTACCCCACGTGTACTGAGTTAGGGTTGGTGATGTTTGTATGGTGGCTGAGAATGTGCCATGTGATGGGGAGGGTGCTGAGGTGTCTGTGCCCAGGGGAAGGGGCTGAGAGGCTCAGCTCTTACCACCACTGCACCCCTCTGTGGCTAAAAAACATCCTTGATCTGTTGCGTGTTTGGGTCTGGGTGTGCCGCACATCTGAGCCGTGAGAGATGGCTTTTCTCCTGGGCATGTTTGAGATGATGCTTTGGAGGAATGTGCTCGGTTTTTTTCCCCTGTTGCTTTCTAATTTCTTCATAAATTAATCGTCTGAATCTACAGTTCTACATTTCTACATGTTTTATTTCACAGTGCTGGAGCAGTTTCCTCTGGGGTATGCTGAAAAATTGAGTCATAAAACCTCCCCAAACCCCCTGACTGTCCTTATTCTTTCCCAGTGTTTGTTCCTTCCTGTAAATCTAGCTCCTGTGTGCCTGGGGGGTGGTGTTTGCAGGAGGAATTCCTGGTGGAAGTTAGGAAGTACTGGCCAAACTGAGTTGTTGAGGCTGGAAACCACTTTCTGCTTGTGCCTGGCATCTCCCTGACGGTGGCTTTTTGTTTCTGTTGTCAGTGGGTATGCGGCTGACGAAATCACACACTGCATTCGACCACAGGACATCAAGGAGAGGAGAGCTGTCATCATCCTCCGAAAGTAAGTGTTGAAGCCCTCCAGATAGCAAGATAAACGTGGATGTGGTGTCATGATGCTTAAACACTTGAAAACTGCCTTGCTTGTTAATTTGCTGGCTTGATCTTACACCTTGATTAGGTGTCACTCTGACGCTCGCTCATGTCTTGCCGTACCCGGCAGTGGAAGTGGCTGGAACCTGTTCCTGCAGGGTTAATCACTTCTTGGCTCTGTGCAGCAGCACTTCATTGTAATGTGTGGGGTTGCAAGCCCTGCTGGTGCCCAAATACCTGGCTTTCCTTGGCTGCCCAGCTCCATACAGCTACGATTTCAAACTCTCTTGTTTTGGGCTGTGTGTTGAGGTGTCTGTAGTCATGTAATACCCACTTGTGTGAGTTACCTGGATGGTCTTTTGAAGCTGAGGCTTGTGATGAAGAATGTCCTGTAAAACAGATAAAGTTTTTTTGGTGTCATGGCTTTTGTTTGCTGGGGAGAGAGGAAGACACTGGCTTTGGAGGGAAACACGTAGAGAGTTCAATGCTTGTTGCAGAGCTTGTCCTTTGAGTCTGTGTTGGGAAGCCAAGCTCCATAAGCTGTTTTAGAAATAGGGTTCCTGTTCTAGAAGAGCACTCTTGATGGCATTTCATCAAATCAGTGCTTGTTCCTAAAGCTCTTAAGAAAATGGAGACAGAGTAAACTAACCCCACCCCAAAGTCCCTTGGTAAAACCTTCTTTTCTGCCTAGAAATGTCCTCTCTCATCAGTTCCTTCTACTAGGAGACTGAAAAATGTGACTGCCACACATTGACCCCTGCTGACTGTGCCTTGGAAGGTGTTAGCAGTAATTCTGCTGTCAAGAAGCATCTTTGTAAATGAAAATACACAACTTTGAGTCCTGTAAAGCCAGCCAAAAACGTGGGCATTGGTGGCAGGGCTGTGGTTGTGGCCCAGGCTGGCATAAGACTCGCAGGCAAGCGGTCTGGATTCACACTGGATGAGCTTTTGGATGGCTTAGTTGGTTTCAAAACAAGTCTGGCAACGTTATGAGGATATGGCACAAAGCCAGTGGAGTGGAGTTGGACATCTGGTTACAGAAACTCATGGAATGAAGGCAGGAAAAACAGCAGCCCTGAGGCATTAGCCAGGCAAAATCAGCCCAGACCCAGGGAGGCAGGATGAGATGTGGCAGGAGATAGAGTGGGATGAAAGGCAGGCTGTAGCCAAACCACCCCACAGCTGGGTATGGCCACGTGAGGTTTGGGGCGAGAGGCTGTGATAAGAACTTACAGGTGTTGTGTTTATGGTGTCGGAGCAACCAGGGAAAAGCAGCACAAGTGCTGACAAGGAGGCACCTCCAAGTCTTGTAGCTGCTTTGGTTGGACTTCGGGAAAGAGAAGCTGCCTGTCCTAGGTTGTGGAGCAGTTCTTTGGAAAAGACAGAAGAATAAGCTAAAGCTGTCCAAACTGGTGCGGATATCGAACACACCTGTTTAAACTGGCTCTGCCTCTTGCTTTCTCCAGCCTTGGTAAAGCTGAGGGTGTTGGATTGTTTCAGTCAAGTCTGGCTGCCCTCAAAGTGCATCTGGGCAAGAAGGGACCTTACACCTCACCTCATTCCAGCCCCTGCCATGGGTAAGAACACTAGACCATGTTGCTCAGAGCCCCATCCAACCTGGGCTTGTCTGGGCAACCTGTGCCAGTGCCTCACTACTCTCTGAGTAAAGGATTTCTTTCTAATATCTAATCTAAATCCTCCCTCTTTTAGTTTAAAACTGTTCCCTCTTGTCCTATGACCATCTCCCCATGTAAAAAGTCGCTCTCTGTTTTTTATAAGCCCCCTTTAAGTCCTGGGAGGAGCAGTGAGGTCTCCCTGGTTGTACCCAGCTGACCTGGTGTATCCCTGCTGAAGGGACACAGCTCTACCGGCTTTGTTTGCTCAGCCACCCCTCTGCAGCAGTGTATCCTTCTGCCTCCCCCTGATTTTCAGGGCCTGATTTGCTTCGTGTCAGAGCAGAAGTGTCTCTGCCCATCAGACAAGCCAGATGAAACCACACCAGGATTTTTGTCTTGAGCAAAGCATAAACCCCCTGGTAATTATTTCTGTGTAGCCTCCGCCGCCCCGGTGAATCCATAGCACTGTTTGCCAAAGGCTGCGCAGCGATTGCTGCCAAATAGAGCTTATTAATTGCTGCTTATCCCCGGCGAGGGCGGCCACCTCCCCGTGTCCCCTGTGTGTCCCTGCGCGCGCAGCGGGGCCGCCGTGCCCTTCGCCTGCGCCGCGTCCCCGCGCCGTGGATGGCTGCACAAACGCCGTTCCCGATTCCCGGGATCATGCGACTTTGTCTGGAACGGAGTGTTATGCAACCAGGAAAACAGCTACTTCCGCTGGTGGCCTGCGAGCACGAGAGGCTCGGGAGCAGCCAGCAGCCTCGTAAAACTCCTCTTCCTCTTTTTCGTGGTGAGGATCAGCCCTGAGCTTTCCTGATCAGATCAGTTGGATCATCCCAGTTGGAGCTGGGATGTTCGGCTCTGAATTCTGCCAGAGCTCGCTGTGTTTGAGTCTGGCTCTGCTCTTGCCTCTGCTCCGAGTGTGTTTTCGCTGTCAGCAGCAGGAGAACAAAGCTGTGGGAGCTGGAGGAGCAGTGGCATTTTGCAGGGTTCTCCAGAGCAGCGTGGTTACCAAGCAGGTCATAAACACTTCAGTACTCCGCGTTTCCTGTGTATCAGAGCTCAGGGCTGTCGGGAGCCAGGGGGATTTGGAAGTGCTTTGAGCCAGAGGAGAGAAGGAACAGTGCTCTCAATTTATGAGATGCTGGGAGAGGTAACGTGGGAGGTGGGTATAGAAATGAGACCTATTGAACCAGGTCTTGAAAGCCATTTTAGAAGGCTTTTGCTGCCATTCTGCTTCCACTCTCATAAATAGTTTCTCTATTTAAGTTAGGTAGCTACATTGTTCTCCATTTTAGTGTCACCTCTCCTTGTACCTGGCCAGAGGGAGCGTGGCTGCTGTTCCCTTGCCCTTGCACTGTATTTGGGGGTTTGTTTGAATTGCAGCCCTGCGGTTGCTGTTGTATTTGAGGTATTTAAACCACCTCACTTGTCAGGGGCAGGATCTGCAATGCTTTTGGTGTTCAGGCTGGACGGGGTCCAGCCTTGGAGCTGAGAACAACTCAGGATGACAGCGTGGACTAGCACAGGCTTCAGCCTGGCAGCTGCCTGCGGAAGTGTTCCTTGTTTCTAGCATGCTGGGCTGCCATGCCCAGCTTTGCCTGTGCCAGTCTGGCATCACCCTGATTAGCTGAAGAGGCTCTCCCTGATGGCAGAGAGAAGCTTGGCAACTGGATGTGCTTCCTAATGGAAGTTTAGATTGGGATTCTCCTGTGGAAACCTTCCTCAGGAGCTAAAGTTCAGCACTGGAGAGCAAGCAGTAATTCTTCCCCTTCATTTTTGCTGCCTCCTCCACCTGTGCATGGCTACGGTCCTGTGACAGTTCTCCTTTGGGATGAGCTGTGCTTGCTCTCCAGCACAGCTTGAGTGTGTGCAGAGCTGCTGGAAGGGATGTGGTGCACCTTCTGTTTGCTACACCTTCTCCTGACTCATACTTCAACTCCTTGCACCTCTTAGTCAAGCTGAGGAGCACCTGACCCCGGGAGATCCGTGGGCAGGAGGGAGTTTCCAGGTGGAAGCAGTTATTACTGTTGCAGGTGATGATGCTTTTGCAGGGCATCTCCCACCCAGGTGGCTTAACTGGAGCTGTGAGTTATTGCCAAGTCACTGTGATTCCATAGGATTTCACAGCTGCTCCAGCACCTCTGCTCCGTATCCCGAAGCTGGGATTGCAGTGAGCCCAGCACCTTTTGCATTCACTTCTTGACTGTGTCCCCCTAAGCCAAGGCAGGATAAAGGGGAAACTTCAGACTGACAGAGAGTATGTTTAAATTAGATAGAAGGAAAAAATCCTTTCCTGTGAGGGTGCTGAGGTCCTGGCACAGGGTGCCCAGAGAAGCTGTGGTTGCCCCATCCCTGGAAGTGTCCAAGGCCAGGTTGGACAGGGCTTGGAGCACTCTGGTCTAGTGGAAGATGTTCCTGCCTGGGGCAGGGGGTTGAAATTAGATGATCTTCAAGATCCCTCCCAACCCAAGCCATTCTGTGATTCTGTGAAGCTTCTAGTACCACAAAGCTGCAGCTGCTTGTACTGTGGAGTGTGGTATTCCTGCCCCTCCTCCTGAGCTCTGTGGTTGGGATGGAGGGTTCTGCTGCAGCACTGGTGGTTCTGTAGAAACTCCTTGCAAATTCTCTTCTCTTTAAATATTTGCAGAACAAGACTAGATGCACCTCGATTGGAAACAAAATCCCTGAGTAGCTCTGTGTTGCCACCAGGTTATAACTCTGACCGCCTGTCGGGAAGCAACCGGGACCAGATCCTGAAACCAAAGCGGTCCCATCGCAAAGCAGATCCTGATGCTGCCCACAGGTAGGATGATTTCTCCCGAAAGCAATGTTTGGGATGATGTCTCTGGATCAGTGCATGGCCGAGGTTGCTGGCCTCAGAACACATTTAAAAACATTCTGATTTGCACCTGCCAGGTGCTTTCTGCAATGCCCAAATCTGTTTTATCAGAATGAGCTCTTCACATGTTCCTCCCAGACTTGTGGAGGCTGAGCTCTGGCTGTAAGCAGCTTACATTGTTTATCCTGTGAATGGCATAATGAAGAAGCAATAGATTTGGCTGGCTTTTGATAATGCAGTCATTCAGAACAATAGTTTCCCTGCAGCTAATCATTTTTGACCTCTATTGCCAAGCAACCTGTGCAGCTGCGTTAAACTATATTATGAAAGCAGTCCTGGGAGGGAGCGTGAGGGTTTGCTATCTGGAAAAGGTTAAGGACTTCTTGGGAAGCTTCTCAGGCCTGTTTTGATTCCAGAGCTGTGTGTGTATATTTTTGTGTGAGAAACCAGACTGTGTGGATGCTTAAACCTGACCTTCAGAGAAGCTCCTCACTGAGGTTTCAGACAAGCTTGAGCTCTGCAGCAAGGCTTCCCTTGAACACCTTGGTGTGAGCACACCGATAGCCGTGAGTGATAGCCGGTCTGCCAGCTGTCCTGGATATTCCAATTCCAAAGCTTCCTGAGGATCCAGATGGCATTCTCTGCACAATGGGTACAACCCAAAAGTTGACTTGGTCACAGGGCTTGGCTGCTGTGCGGTCCCAGCCCTGTTTGAACCTGTCCTGGAGGGAGGAGGGTGGGGATGGTTTGTTTGTGAGCAGTGTTCATTCACCTGGATGCAGGCTGGGAAGATGGATGAAGATGTGAAGCTGGGCTGCAGATGCAGCTTCCCTGGGAGCACACAGTGGGCCGGTGTCCGATTAGGGGAGCGATCACGCGGGACAAATGTGCACATCCATCAGAGCTGTTTTTCAGCCCGATGTGACCTTATCAGGCTGTGGGGGATGGCTTGCATAGGCTCCTGCAGCAGATGGGCGTGAAAAACATGTTTTTCTCTTTCTCTGGCCTCAGAGAGTCCAGTATAACAGGTAATTCTCCTGGATATCATAGCGGGATTTCTTAGGAACCACTCGGATAAAATAAGTGGCGTGTGCAGCCCACCAGCCCAGTCCTGCTATGAAATGATCAGAGGCAGCTCTGCAGAAATAACAATTGCACTGTGCTAATATTTGAAAGGATGAAGGATTTTGGAGGTGTGGTGTGATCCTGCACTATAAGGAGCTCAGCTCTAAATTCTGCTGCAGTAGAGACAGACCCCTCTGCCCAAGGGATATTTCTTGGGGCCACAAGCTGCAAGTAAAAGAAGTTGTGCCTGGAAGTGTTCCTGGTGGAGGTAAAGGCCAAAGCTTGCCTTGGGAAGGGAAAGAACTGGCCCATCATAGCAAAGCTTTCAGCTCCCCTTGGGAGGTGCAGCTTGGTGATCCGTTCCTGCTCTGCCAAGTACCCAGTGCTGGGAAAAGCAGTGGGAAAACGGGCAGAGCAATTATGGCGAGTAAACTGCAGATAGTGTCCAGGAGAACGCCTGGATCCCGTCGTGCTGTGCTCTCACTCCTGTCTTCTCCCTCTCCATAGGCCACGGATTCTAGAAATGGATAAGGAGGAGAACAGGCGCTCGGTCCTCTTACCAAAACATAGGAGACGGAGCAACTTCAGCTCCGAGAACTATTGGCGAAGGTCTTACGAGTACACGGAGGACTGTGACGAGGAAGAGGAGGACGGCAGCCCCGCCAGGAAAGTTAAAATGAGGCGACACTGAGGATTGCACTTTGCAGGCTCGTGGAGCTGATGAGATTTGGCCTCCAGTCTGTGAAAACTTTCTCCTCCCTCTGGCTATCTTCCATCTAGCTTCAGTTTTGGTTTTTCCTTTCAGGCTGAAGAGTAAACAGGAAGGATTTGGTTTTATGAATGGAGGAATGCTGAGACATACATGAGGATGGAACATGTCCAGTGCACGTGGTGTCCTGACTCATGGGTCAAGTGGGCATCTCTCCCTTAGGAAGCAGATAAAGTTATGCCAGGTTGTCTGTTGGGATTTCTTTTGAAAACACCAAAAAGTTTAACTGTTTCATTGCGCAAGATTCAAGAATTGTATTTTTGGTTTTTTGTTTTGTTTTGGTTGGTTGTTTTTTTTTTTTTTTTGCTTTAACACTTTTCCTTTCCAAATGTTCTAAATATGATGTTTGACCCCAGGAGCTGAAATTCCGTGGTGGGCTCATATTCCTTGTTTCACCAAAGGGCTCCTTGGTCTGTTCTTACCTGGTGGTTGTTGGGTCTGTTTTAAGGGTGCCCTGCAGTAACTGGAAGTTTGAAGCTTTGCAGACCCCTCTTGCTGCGATCGATTTCAAAGGGTTTAGGACATTTTCGTTGCACTTTAGTGTTTTAAATGCCGTAGGTTTCCTTTCCAGACCCTTTTCCCAAGCCAGCGTGGGCTCGCAGCCTTGTGTCCCTGCGCTGCCCTCTCCGAGAAGAATGTACTAGAGCTCTGGTTTCTCAGTGCTGGTCTGACTGGGGGCGTGCTGCGGTTGAGGAGGAAGGAAACCTGGCCCAGCACTGTCCCGAGATCCATATTGGAATCTCAGGGCTGCCGAGTGAGGGATCACACTGAGCACGTGCTGCTTCCCAGAGCTGGGGATAGCAAAGAGGAGTAGGAGACGCTGTGCTTGTGAGGGCTTGTGCCTTGGGACCCCCGAGAAGAGCCGTTCTCCACTGCCCCTTCCAGGTGGAGAGAGCTGAGTCGGTGCAGCATTCCCGGCACGGTGTCCCATCCCAAGGGACCGGCTGCGCTGTGATGGAGCAGGAACAGGAGCTGCCGTGGCCCTGGGGGAGCTGAGCAGCTCTGTCCCCTCCGAGGCTGGCTCTGGGAGCAGGGACACTGCAGGGGTCGAGTTTGGCCCCAGTTCAGTGCATCCAGCACTGAAGTTGCCTGCTTTTTCCTGGCTTATTCCTGCCTGTGTTCCTGGGGCAGGGAGTTTTCTGGTTGCAACAAGAAATGCTGAGAAGAATCAGGCGTTCAGCCCTGTGGAGTTGTGTTAGAACATCTGCCATCATCATCCTCTTCTCCCACCTGGTTTGTGTTAGCCCAGACCAAAACCTTGGTGTTTGCAAAGTTTGGGGCCCAATGCCATATTTAGAGCTGTACTTTTAAGGAAAACTTCCTCCAGTTGATTCTTTGAACCCAAGTGTTGGCAGTTGTAAGGAGTAGTCTTATTTTTAAATTTTTACTGCTTTGCCCTCCCTCCAATTGTAGTTTTTCTTAGTGTCATGTCCCCCACACACTTCATGGTCTGCACGCTTGGCAATAAAAAGATGTAATATATTTTGAAACCTGTTTGCTGCTGTCTTGAGGGGCTCCTGGTCTAAAACAACTACCCAGGCGTTGTTCCCTGCAGTGCTGATCGAGAACATTTGCTGACATCTGGGTCCCACTGTCCTTTTCCTTCCCTGCTGATTTTTGCCTGGTGTTGGGGTTCTGCTCAGGCTGGATCTTGTCACGTGAGCTCAGAGGACGTTGCCATCACCTTCAGCACAGTACTAGCCTGTGGAGGTGTTGGTGAGGTCTCCAGTGCCCGTCTCTGATTATCCAATGGTTTTCCTGGTGAGAGCCCCCACTGGCTCCGTGCTGAGGCACAGCCTCCGAAGGAATGTGTCTTGTCAGTCCAGAGATCCAAACGTTTGTGCTTCTGCTGCTTGTGAAACCTTGAAAATGCCGTTTTCAGACCACATGTAGCATTTGAAGTGATGTTCTTCACCCTCCCAGCTTTCTGCTGCGAATCCAGGCCAGCTCTTGCCTACAAACCCCCTGTTTTGGAAAGCTTGGCATTCCCTGATAGCAAAACTGCACGCAGGGAGCAGAGATCCCTTCTCCTCCTGATGGCTTTGTCTTTCTGCATCCATCCTGGCCATGCCCCGTGCCCATCATGGTGCCGGGCTCTGCTGTGAGTGCAGACGGTGGCAGGGGTCACTGCCAGAGGTCTTGGCTCTCCCCTTCTGGCTCCCAATTTTATCCCTACCTCTCCAATATGGATACTCTACCCTGGTGTCAACTCAAAATGAAGCTGGAGCAGCCGGCCTTTCCACAGCTCCTTCCCAGAGCAGGACTCCCATGGGATGAGGTGCTGGCTCTGTCTCTGGACATCCTGAGGTCTTACCTCTAGTCTGGTCCCAGCCATCACCTCATCCCAGTCCTTGGGCAGTCTGTATGTGTGCAAGTATCCTTTCCCAGCTTGTTTCTGTATTCCTGCATGTCCTGCTCAGGAGCTTCCCCTCCTTCCCTCCTCCCATCCATGCAGTGGGTGAGAGCTGGCAGCCATGGCTGGGGGGACAGGCAGAGCTCCTCTCCAGCCACAATCTACTCTTGGTTTTTAACCTGACTGGCTGGGGCTTGACACCTTGGAGAGAAGGGAGCAGGATGCAAGCAGGCAGAACCTGCAGCATCCCTCAGGAGAGGAGACCCCAGCGTGCAGGCAGGGCCATCTTCCCACTTGTACAGACATTTTCTATAGACACGGATGTACATGTGTAGATAACATGGTTTTTTAACTCTTTTGCACTGAACAACATCAGAGTGAAACCTGGATTCGAAACTAGAAGACATTTATCACACAGATCCAGAGGTCTGGATCCTTCCTGTAACCTGTCTGGTGAAACTGTGGCTCGCAATTCCTGGTTTTCTCTGTTGGGCTGCACACAGGCATCAGGTCAGGCTGGTGGCTGGTCAGGCTGAGCAGGGAGCGGGGTGAGCGTCTCCCGTCTGCTCCCTGGGCCGGGCTCATGCACAGCCCTGGCTCCGTTGGCTTTGTCCTGTGTCTGATCCGGATGTGTGGTCCAACCTCTCCATCCACCCACAGTGTGTCCGTGCTCAGCCCCAAACTGGGAGCTACATCCAGTGTGACAATCCACGTGCCCAGACCCACAGCCCAGAGCGGGAGAACTGTCTTTCCTAAGGAAGGGGGAGGAAGGTGGGGTTCATCCCTGCTTTTCCGCAAAGAACGGGAGGATTTGGGGTTTGTTATTGTTACCGTATCTCGAGAAGGGTCAGTGGTAGAATTATCCAAGCCCATGGATCGAAACAGCTGCCAGGCTTTGAGGAGGGCTCGGGGGGGAGGCTGGGGTCTAGACCCCCACCAGCAGCAAAGAGTCTTTTACCTGCCAAAAGTGTTCCCTTTCCCCATTGAGAGGAGAAACATTCAGCTGAGAAACGTCTCTGCTCCTTCCCCTGCCCACACTTAGAAGTTCTGGCTGACTTTAATTTTTGTTTTTTAAAAGATTCTAATTTTTCTTTTTGTTACCAATAAGAATAAAAATGAAAATAAATAAATAAAAAAGTGGCAATATTTTTTTCCGTGAGCTTTTCCTAGGAAAAAGCGTGGTTTGTAACAAAGTTGTACAGTTCTGAAGTTTGAGATACGAGAAGTACTGTGTGAAACGCTGTAAATGGGGCAGAGATTATTTTATGTACAGTCTGACGTGGGGGAATCTTTTAATTCCGGTTGATTCTTAGGAAGAATTTGGTTCTTCACTGTCAGGGTTTGGAATTTCATGGTTTCATTTTTTTTTTTTTTTTCTTGTATAGATTGCTGCATTAATTGAATAAAAGCAGAAAGCATCGCTCTGCCTGGCTGTGTGGTGGTACTGGGGGCTGGGATGTGCCTCGATTCCCCCTGGCAGGAACGAGGTGGTTGGGAGCAGGGAACTGGTTCTAAATAAAGGGAGTCACCGGCTCCCCAGGGACAGGCGGCCAAATGCGGTGGCTGTGCCTCCTGCGCTGTCCTAGAAAGCAGGGACAGGGATCTCTGCCTTCCTTCTCCTCCTCGTCCTCGTCCTCCTCCTCCTCCTCCTCCTGCCAGCACCCTGTACTTCGGCCTCGTGTGGC
>VXAD01003483.1:0-18837 GCA_013399195.1 Dicrurus megarhynchus
GGCCGGGGCCGGGGCCGGGGCCGATGGAACTGGACAGGGCCGCGGGCAGAGGTACGGGCGAGGCCACCCCGCCGCACGCCCCTCCCGACGCTCCCTGGTGCGGAGAGCGGGGCCCTCGATCCGCCGCCTGCTCTCGGCCCAGTGGGAGCCTGGGCTGTGCGGGGATGGGGGGGAGGTTGGCTGTCCCTTCGTTCCCGCAGCAAGGCGAGGTGAACACTGTTCGTGATGTGCCTGCGGCCTGTCACCGTACACCGGGAGCGGCAGGGCACGATCCCCGGTGACACGGTGTGAGCCGCCGGCGAAGCCCCAGTGACACGGGGGTGGGAATATTGGATTTTCTCCCGAGCCGATTTGTGCACAGCGAGTCAAACGTCGCGGTTCCTTCAGTTTCCTGCCGTTCCTTAGTCCGTTCCTTGTCTCCCTTTGCCGCGGTGACCGGGAGGCTGCGGGTGGAAGGAGCCCCGAGCCCTGTGGAGGGTCCCCGGTCCCCTTGCAGCCCAGCTGCTGCCGCTGCTGCCTCACCATTTCTTCTGCCAGGCCGGAAGCTGGCAGGCCTCTGTCTCGCCAGCCTCCATTTTTTTGGGGCTGTTTTCGTCGTAATGGGGATCCCCGTAGGCCCCCTGGCTGTTCAGCCTCCGGCCGGCACAGGACTGCTCACGCGGGCGCCGCAGGCTCTCGTCCAGGTGAGACTTGGTCTGTGCCACTGCCGGGTGTGGGGCACCCAGCCTGCTTCTCAAAACCACAGGTTTCTTCCCCAAGCATTGCTGGGAGCCGCGGCGCAGCACCGTGGGTGAGTGCCAGAGCAGGCTGGGCGAGATGTACCCAGTCTGTATCACATCCCCTATACAGGCCTGTTGCATATATGCAGTGATTTTCCAGCTGGTGAGCAGAAAATGCCTCTATATGCAGCTGCCAACGGCAGATTCAAGAGAGCTGCTGGTTTTATTAGTTATTACTATTACTGTTTTCATGAGGAGGGTGGCAGGGCCAGCTGTCACCTCCTGCTCATAGCCTGCGGGTCTGTGGGTCAGATGCATCACGGAGCGGGAGCAGATCGACTTGGCACTTGGCTCCCACCATCTGTGGGGGTAGCAAAGCCACTGATGGGCTGGTGCTGGGAGCATCCCCAAATGGGACGGGGCTTATGACCTTCCCCGCCTGTTACTGGCTTTTCCTGGAGCTGCTGTGGCATGGAAAGAGGGCAGCCTGCTGGGATCACCCACCCTGGCAGTGCTGAGTGGTCCCCGTCAGCGTCAGCATTGTTTGGAGCAGGCAGTGTGCTTATTGGCCCCATCGCTGCCAGGACCGTGCTGAAATGGCAGAGGAAGTGCCAAGATGCTGCCATGAAGCAGAACAGGACCCGTCTGAAGGAGAGGAACCAGGTTTTCCTAGTTTGTAGCTGCCAGAGCACCACTGCGTGAGCAGCCTGTCCCAAACCCTGACCCCTTTTTGCTGGCTTGGCCTCTAGTTTTCCTGTTAGATCCAGCTGCATTGGTGGTGTTATCACTGTGGCATCGCTGAGCCGTGCTGCCACAGGGACCAGCCTGCTCCAGTTACCGGGATGTCTCCAAGCCGCACGCTCCGGGGTGGGTTTTTGCCCAAGATAGCCAAAAAGCCAAAGGCGCTGAGAAGGCGTGATGAGCGCGAGCGGAGGAGGATGGGTGGCCAGTGGCAGAACGCGGGTGACCCTGGTGCTGGAGGCAGCCCCGCAGCATCACTGCCGACGCTGTAGTTGATATTTTTAAGAGAAACACACCCGGCGCGGTTTAAGGCAGCGATGATGCAGCTCTTGCCCAGGCTCCCTGTGGCCCCGGACGAGGCTCCCCCCGCCTGAGCTGCGCAGGGGCGGCTGGTGGCAGCCGCTCGCTCGCCCACGCGCTGCCGGTGCCGGGCTGCGGCGCCGACACGGTTAAGGCACCGGCGGGATCGGGAGCCGGCTGCAGCCACCGGCGGAGCCAAACTTGCCGAGTCAGGATGTGAGAGCGGCAGGGACGGCTCTGCAGCATCCTTGGGTGCTGTCGCATCCTGGGGCGCGGAGGGCTCGGCTTCCCCCTCGGCCAGACGTCTTTTCCCGGGGACAGAGCGGGAATGGGGTAGGAACCGTCATCCGCTGCGTTTGCCGCCGGCTGTAGCAGCTGCTCTGCGCCGGCACCGGCGCCGCTTCCCGAGACCCGCGGAGCCTGCAGCCCGCCGGCAGCCGGGTTTGACTCATTTCCTTGTGCCCCCCGACCGCGCATCGCCCTCCGTCCGAGCACCGGAGACAGGTAGGTGCAGTGCTGGGTGCCGGCGGGGCCGCGGCGGTGGCTCAGCCGTGCCTGGCCGGCAGCCACGGCGCAAGCAGGGACCTGGCAGTGTCACACGCCAGGGACCCGCGGGCAGCCCGATGGACCCCGTTAGTTTGGCACTGGTGTACGTGACAGCAAAGCCGGAATAACCCCGGCCGACGCGCTGCGTGTGCTTTTGGGCTGTGTCATTGATTCGGGCAGCTGAGCGGCGCCGGTGCCGGCGCTTCGGCGGTCACGGGCGACCTCACGTGTCGCAGCTGAGTCCCCAGCGCCCGCCTGCCGCGTTGTCGTGATGATGGGCTGGGGAAAGCGCCGGAGCCCACCCGGGCGATCGGAGGGGCCCGGTGGGCTGGGAGATGCTGCGCCGCAACAGAGGCTCCCGGGCCGAAGGAAGGGGCAGGGCTGCTGCTCTGCGGATCCCTGCGGCGCCGGTGCAGCCGGGGGAGGGGGGGGCACGGGACCAGCACGGGGCATGAGCGCAGAGGTGACGGCAGGAGGTGCCGAGGCAACAGAGCAGGGCAGCGTGAGTCATTGAGCTAAAGTCACCTTCCCCTTGGCGTGGAGGAGAGCATTTGCTGCAAACACAGTGTAAAAGGGGGAGAAGTATAGGGACAGGCACCTGGCATGGGGAGATGCTCCCCGCAACGTTACCCTGCATCCCTCACCTGACTTGGGCAGGATGCTGGGGTGCCCAGGGCAGGGGTCCCCCAGCTGTCCCTGCCCCAGAGCCTCACCCTTGGAGGATCAGGCTCATCAGAAGCAGCAGTTTCGTCCCTACGTTCGCATTAATTCCATGTCCAGTTTCACCTGCTCCTGCCCTGATGGCAGCATGTCTGGCAGGCTGCAGTATGTAGTCCCCGCCATGCTGGCCCAGCTCCCGGGGGCTTCCCAGCCATAAACCATCCATGTCGCAGCACCCACACTCATATACCCCGTTGTGCTGCCAGGGATGGGAATGGACCTTGGTGGGAGCACAAATCATGAGGGCGTCCTTCATCTGGCTCCTGGGTGCATCCTGCAGAAGAAAACACTTTTCTTCCCTCTTGGGCCACTGCTGAAACTCCCGCAGTTGCAGACTCACAGCTGAGTTGTGCCGTGAGGAAGCTAGAGGTGCAGGAGCAGTCTTGGGGAAGCACCAAGCTGCCGACACAGAGGGGATTGGGCTTTTGGTGGTGCCTTTGGCTCAGAGAGCTCAGAGCGATTAATTGGCCCCAAAGGCTGGGACACTTTGGCTCCTCAGGGTGCAGAGCCCTGACCCGTGTGCCCGTGGTCCAGCCGTGCTTGCCAGCAAAGTCCCTCCGGCACCGCCAGAGACTTGCCAGCCACCACGCTTGGTCCCCGCAGCACTGCTGGGAGGCAGCGGGGAAGGGGCATCAGGTCCTGCTGAAAATCACAGAGATCTGAGCTCCTGGCACCACAGTCCCCTGGGATACAGAATCGGCCAGTCCTGAGCCACAAAGGAGTCCGGGATTGTGGCAGTGCAAGCAAGGAGCTGCATGGCTGCGCTGGGACACGGGGGTCCGGCTGTCCCCCCCTGCAGGCATCCCCCAGCTTCCCTCAGCTTTGTTAAGCCGCCGCTAACGAAGTGATGTTGAGCTGGCAAGAGCGGGCAGGACAGTGCCCGGCCGGTGGCTGCTGCTGCCCCGGCGGTGCTGCAGGCAGCTGCCCACTGCCAGGCGAGGCCACGGGAGCTGCGAAGCCAACACTCGCAGCACCCAGGAGAAGCCGGGGGGTCACAAGGGCTCGGGAGACTCAGCCGGGTCCTGGTTGTAGGGCTCGGCAGGGTCCTGCTCCGGGCTCAGGTCAGTGCTGCGGGTTCGGGAGAGAGCGGCTCCCTCCTGACTTCTCGAAAATAAACCCGGTTTTACTGAGGCTGCCCAGGCTCGGGCTCCAGCGCGGCTGTGGCCGAGGGAGACGCACTCCTGCAGCGCTCAGGAGGAGAGGAGGCCGATGGGGATCTGTGCCGGGGGCTGCAGCCCGGCCGGGAGCTGCGGTGGGCGGGTGGGCGGCTCCGCGGGGATGGGCTCGGCTGCCGCAGCTGCTGCCATTGGGCTGCGTGGGCTGCAGGGGCTGCGCCGGGATGCAGGCACGCCGGGCCGGGATGCCGGAGGGATGCAGGATGCGGGAGGGATGCAGGATGCTGGCACACTATGCTGGGATGCGGGAGGGATGCAGGATGCTGGCATAGTATGCTGGGATGCAGGATGTGGATGCAGGATGCAAGCATGCCCTGCTGGGATGCAGGCAGGATGCAATATGCAGGCACACCGTGCCGGGATGCAGGATGCAGGCACACTGTGCCAGAATGCGGGAGGGATGCAGGATGCAGGCATGCTGTGCCAGGATGCAGGCGGGATGCGTGCCAGGACATGAGCACACTGTGTAAGGCCATGCTCCTGCTGAGCCCAGGGCAGGAGCCCGGAGATCTCTCAAGTCCCCATCTGGGAAAAAGAGCAGCTTGTGACCTGCAGCGTAAAGATGGCATCTCACCAGCCTAAAGAAAGATGGGATAAATTTAAATCCCAGCCCCAGTTCTGCAGGGAAGTGTCATTGTTTTCTGTGATACTGGAAACTGCTGACAATGTTGCAGGAGCACAGCTCCCAGGGAGTCATGCTGGTTGCCCCTGGCATGGGGACAGGGACAGGGAGGGTCAGGGGTGCCTGGGGTTGAGCCCTCCTTTCCCTCGAAGCTCCCTCACCTCTGTGCACACAGTCACACGTGGGCTGCAGGAAAAGCCAGACTGTTTTCCTTCCCTTGGCTTGTCCCTTTCAGAGGAACCTCCAGAGGCAGCTTCAGGGTTTTCAGAATGTTTCGTTTTTCAGGACTGTGTTTCCTCACCATTTCCTGGAATCTCGGGACCCCCACAAGTTTGGAGAGAACAGCCAAGCTGGGACGTCAGGAGAACAGAGCTGGGGCGAGATGGTTTTGGGATCAGTGGTGGGTCAGGGTGTGAGCCCCAGGGTCTGGGGCTGGCAGGGCTGCCATGCCCATGCTGCTGCCCATGCCACATGCCCATCCGGCTTGAGATCTTCTGCAACAGGAAGCGCTGTCACGCGCGTGCCCCAAAAAGATTCATTTCTTCCTCTTTTCCCCTGTGGCAGGGGTGAGGCGGCGAGTGGCTCCGGGGAGCCCAGGCTGGCTCCATGTATCCCGAATCCACCACTGACTCCCCAGCGCGACTCTCGCTGCGGCAGACAGGCTCCCCAGGGATGATTTACAGGTAAGGGTGCAGGGCAGTGCTGGGGGGACTCTGTGGGGCTTCAAACCCAAGCCTGTGACAACCCAGAACCACCACACTCCCTGAAACTGCTCTGATGCTTCTGAGCTGCCCCGGCACACTTTGTGTAAAAGCTTCCAGCACAAAATCCCCACACAGTAGCAGCAGCAGCGTTTTGGGGTGCTGGTGCCTGTTATGGGCATAGGGGGCACTTTCAGGGTCGTGCCAGTGCCCGCTGCACAGTGCCCACTGTGATGTGAGATGGGTGGGTGCCACTCACCCTTCCCACAGTCACTGACTCTGCCACTCAGTCCCGCTCCTCCTTTCTAACGGGGTTTGTGGCATCTTTCTTCTCTCTCCCCTTTGCTGTCGGAAGCGCGAGGTACGGGAGCCCCAAGCGCCAGCTCCAGTTCTACAGGTAACCAGGCCCTTCCCCCTCCCCTTAATCCCCCTGGCAAGTGGCTGTGGCCCCTGCCCATGCCCAGATAATGCCGGCACAGCACTGCCCTCCCTGCCTACTGTGCCAGGGTCCCTCTGTGTGGGATGGGCATCACAGGTGTGGCATCGCCTCATCACCTGCTCGCGGGTTCAGAAGCGCAGTGTGGAGACCCTGGGGTGTGGCTGGATGGGGGGGATGGTCCTCACGGGCTGTCCAAGTAGCAGACTGTGGCCACACAGCTGCAGGGGGCAGCCACTGTGGGGTGTGGGGTTCAGCTCGGCTCAGCTCAGCTCGGGGGGAGTGTCCCATGCCAGTGCTGTGCCTGGAGAAGCCCCTGGTTTTTCCCAAGAGCAGCTCTGGGAAACCAGCCAGCTGCTCCGCGGCTCCTGCCATTAGGAGCAGTCTCATTAAGTGGTTCAGGAGGCAACATTCGCCCCCATCACCCTTTTACCATCTGAAGTGAGGGCGGCGCTTTCCCCGCACACTGTGCCAGCGGCTGCTCCAGTGCTCCCAGGGCCACAGCAGCCTGGTGGTGTGGGATTGGGTCTGGCCTCGCTGCGGTGGGGTGGGGGACCAGGGGCTGCCCCTCGACAGAACTGCGGCCCCCCCACTCCACCCCGCACATGACAGGAGGAGGTGAGGCCAGCCAGCCCTGGGATGGCTCAGTGGCACTGACAGTGTCCATCCCAGTGCTGCCACCGGCACTGCCAAGCCCCAGCCATGGGCAAGTTTTGGCTGCCAAACTGGCCTGAACCACTGGACACATCTGGTGCAAAAGGCTCCCAAGGCCAACAGACAGGAGCTTGTCCTTAGGCTGCCTTCAGGCAGCAGCCACCTGTGTCCACCACCCAGTTCCGTTTCGGGGCTCCTTCCCAGGGGAGGCTGCCTTTCAGTCCTGCCACAGCCCAGCTCCGACTCCACTGCCGCGGGTACCACAGGAGGGCTGTCTCTGCCGCCGGGCACCGTCTCCGCTCCCCGATGGCCCCAGAGTCCAGCTGTCCCCACCGCCCTGTGTGCTGGTGACGGGGGGACCTGTCACCGCAGGGCGAGGGGCGGCAGTGCCAGCGTTGATAAAGCAGCGGCACATCCCCGGGCTTTTAGCGAGGCGCCATGAATAATTTAGCTCCCCTTCGCGAGGAAGAAAATCCCCTAATAGGGCTAATGGAGCGCGGCGAGAAGCCGGGCGCTGGGGGCCCGGCGCAGCCGCCAAGTGCTTTGGACGCCAAGGGCCGACACTCCCCTAATGCAAAACAACGCGGCGGGCGCGGCTCTTATATCTGCCCCAGGGCAGCCCGGCCGCGCAGAGCTGCGCTGGTGCTGAGCAGCTTCCCCGGCGCGGTGAGTCGGGGCCAGCAGCGCGGGCAGCGAGCGGGGCTGGGCATGGTGGGCGATGAGCGGGGATGGGCACTGCTGTGGGGCAGCCCCTGCGGGCAGCAGGGAAGATTTTCCGTGCGGGGTACCTTGGGATTTGATGGCTTAGTGTGGTTTTCTTTTGGAGTTTGGGGTCTTCCTGGCTTTAGGAAGCTGGTGGCTGTCAACTTCCCAGCTTGGCAAGCCAGGCTGGCCAGACATCTCTCCGGGCAGCTACCCAGTTGTTGTGCTTCTGATGCTGCTGACAGTGCCGTTATCCTGCAGAGCCTGCGCTCTGTCCCCCATCCCTGCTCCTTCCTCGCAAAACAGCCTCTCCTGCTTGGGCACGGCACAGCTTATCCTCAGCAGCTCCTGCAGCCCTGCTGCCGCTTGTCCCAGGAGCACCGGGGTTTCTGCTTTCAAACAGCCATGACTGCACCCATCGCCTCTGCGCTCTCTCTGCCATCCAGTACTGTTCTGCTGAAAATCAGGGAAGTGCCCAGATAGGATGCCCGGTGGGTTCCCACCCCATTCCTCAGAGCAGCGCAGATCAAACCCCCAGCTCTGCTTGCTGCAGCTGTTTCGCTGCTGTAGAGCAGGGGTGCAGCCAACTCAGGCTTCTCTTTGCTGCTGTCAGGTGAGGGGATCCTGCCAGGGCAAGGGGATCCCACTGGGAACAAGGAGATCCCACCACGTGCCCGGACCCAGCAGGAGCCACTGGCGCTGCCCTAATTAAAACTACCAGCCACGGAGAAGGGCTGGTGCTGGAAGTGCCAGCTCCAGTCTCCAGCTTTGAGGTGTGGCTCTTTGAGGAAGAGGCTGGTGACCAGGATTTGGCTTGGCTTTGCATGTCTCCCTGCTTTCGATGTCTCCCTGCTTTCCCAAGGCCTTGCTACAGAGCAGGAGCACAGAGTTGTATCTAGCAGCACTGGATGTCAAAGGAGACCCCCAGGATTTTGGTCATACCTGGCCAGCTGCTACTCCATATCCTCTGGGTTTCCTTCTCCTTTCCTCTGGAGGTCACACCTCAATGGCAGAGAGCACTTCACTTTTGGCTCCTGCAGCTGTCAACGTGAGCTTTGCAGGGAAAGAAAAAACCACCAGTGGGAACCTGGCTGGAGCCTGATGCTGGAGTAGATCTGTCACAGTGCATCCTCAGTGGCCACCCCGGCACCAGCACCACAGTTTTGGCCCCAGTCCCTGCTGCTTGCAGACACTGAGAACAAGAGAAGTTGCAGAGAGAGGCACAGAAATCGATGCCAGTGCCACCACCAGTGAGGTCCCAGCTACAGAGGCAGCAAGGGCTGGGGTGTGCGAGGAGCCCACCCTGCGGCAGGCTATTTTCGGCAGCCGCACCGGCTGGGAGGTCGCTGCCGCGGTGGTGGGGAAGGTGTTGGCTGGTGGCGCACATTGCGGCAGCGTGACGCAGGCACAGCAAGCACCCAGTGCCCACAGACCCTCTGCCGATGTCCACCCTTTCCGGAGAGCCCCACAGGGACCCCTTTCCCATCCTGATTTTCCTTGCCCACTGGCACACATTGCCAGATTCTCACCAGCAGTACTTGTGCCACTGCTCACCGTGCCTCGGCCAGCTCCTGGGACCCACTGCGTCCCTCACAGGGATGCAAACCAGTGCAGCGCAAACGGTGCGAGCTGGGAGCCAGCGCAGCCAGGGCACAGGCCACACTGCTGCATCGTGGCTTGGGGCAGCTGTGGCAGGCACCACTGCAGCCTCAGACACGGACCGTGCCGCATCCCTGTCCTGCTGCTTCTCCCGTTGTGCTTCAGCTCCCACACCAAGGCTTTGCTCCGCTGAAGAGACTGGCTTTGCTAGGGTCCCCACATGTCCTGGCAAGGGCGGGTGCCACCACTCCGGCATGGCAGCGCGGGCAGGGCTTTGCCCTGTGTAGCGATGGAGCCCACGTTGTACTTTCCCAGCTCTCTCCGTAGCACCACAGAGTGTTTGGCGGCGTGGCTGGCCGGCAGAGCCCACGCTCGGGTGGCAGGATGCTCTNTGCGGCGGCTGCGGGACGTGCGGGCGGCGGCGCGGGCGAAGACTCTGGAGGAGTTCCTGCGGATGCACGGTCTCTCCCTGGCCGACAGTACCGCCCGCGCCACTGGCATGAAGTACAGGTAAGGCAGCGCCGCGAGGGCGGCGAGGGCCGACGTGAGGGGATGACACAGGGGACGCTGCTTGGTGCTGGTTTGACACCTCGTCAGGAGAACGGCTCTCACCTATGCTCACCTCGGCTCCCCTGTGCCGCGCCGAGGCTGGGAGGAGCCGATGCCCTTGGCATGCCATGCGCCGGAGAGGCGGCAGCCGATCAGCGCCGTTAGCACTTTCCTACTTGGTGATCTTTGAGCTTCTCACTTGACATTCCTGTTTGCTGTTCGGGCATTTGCAGATGCAAACACCCTTTGAGCTTTAAAGAATAGGCACCTGGAGCAAACAGCCGCCAAAGGGCTGTTTCTGCCTCAGAGGTGTAAATCTCCATCTGATGGGGATACATCTCCGCCTGATTGGGTGTGCGTCTCCTCCTGACTGATGGGTGTGCATCACAGAGCGGGTGCATCATTAATTTTGCATGTGGGTCCTGGTGCAAGGTGTATCAGGATTTCAGCCAATGTCCTTCTCAGGCGGAGAAGGACAGCTGGAGAGGCAGCCACAGCCCCTCAGAGGGATGGGGCCGCTCTGCCCAACGCATCCCTCCCCACTCTCCCCTGGTATTGCGGGTGGGGCAACGGGGTGCAGGGCCCGGCACCCCCAGTAACCCAGGTCAGGCTTTGGGGGGCACCAGGGCTGAGGACAATGGCTGTTCTCCAGTGACAATGCAGGGGTGCCCCTTGTCCCCCACTGCAGCGAGGCCCCCGGGAGCTGGCAGCTCTGCCGGCTCCTGCCGTGCTGCACTGTGCCATGCCGTGCCGCGCCGCGGGTCAGGTTCCCCTCCGCTCACAGTGACCGCGGTAACATTTACACAGTGGCAAGAGCCCATCTAATATTCATGGAGACATTATTTATTCATGGGAGCAGCTGGCACAGGCACCCCAAAGGTGCTCCTTCTGTGGGCATGTCCCTGCTGCCCCCAAAATTTGCAGGGTTTCTCATCCTCTGGGGGCTGGCAACTGCTGCCAGGTCCCCCCCGCAGTGGAGCCGGCGCTGGTGCTGGCAGGATTACCAGCTAAGGAGCTTTGCGACAGAGGGAAGCGGAGGAGATTACAAGATTTTTCATTAGGTTTGGGGCAAATATGCATAATTTCCTGCAAGCCCCGTCGCTGCATCTCGCTCCATCCTGAGGGGCACGGCAGGTGCTGGCAGCCGGCACGTGGCCCCGGCCGCAGAACGGTGCTGTAGTGTGGTGCCTTGTGTCCCTGCTTCGGCACGAGGTGCTGGGCTGGAGTTCACCTCACTCGACTTCGCTTGCGCTGGGAAAAATATGGGGAATGTGCTGCTGGGGCTGTGGCCCCGAGGGAGACAACTTCGGCAAACAGCTGGGCTCTGCCGCGGGAGAGCCATCAGCATCGCCGCCACCTGCGCTGCCGCCCAGCCGTGGGCTTGGCGATGCACACGCGTTGCTGCCAGAGGCTTTGGTTTCGGACCCGTGCGGGGGAATCTGTGCTGCTGTGCGTGGCCGGAGGGAGGCAAGGAAGGACCTCTTCACACCGCAGCCTCAGCCCTCGCTGTGCCCCACACCGGGGCTGGGCCAGCAGCCGCGCCCGCGGGGGGATGCTCAGCGGGGCGCAGGGGAGTCCTGCCCCGCCACGGCCACTCTGGAGGGGGGGGTACCGGCAGTGGCTCTGCCCCTCCTGGCCCCACCTGCCCGCGTGCCGCTCGCTCGCTTCCTGAGCTCATCAAATATTGAGGGCAGGAGAGCTGACGGGAGCGCTCCGCGCCCGCCGCCTCGCAGCCCCCCGCCGTCACGTTGGCGGCGCGCGGGAGGAGCTCCCCGCCTCGCCCGGGGCGCCGGCTAAATTTAGGCAGCTGGCGCTGCTGCCCGCCGGAGCAGCATGCAGGTCTCCTTTGTGTGCTCCGAGCACAGCATCAAGAGCCGGAGCGCGGAGGACCGGCTGAACCGACAGAATGCCGGCAGCCCCAGCCTCGGCACCCGCGGCAAGTTCCGCGCGGTGGCCATGGTGGCCCGCAGCCTGGGGCAGCTCTCGGTGCAGAACGCCCCCTCCTCCAGCGAGTCCAGCGTCAAGCAGCCGGGGATGAAATACCGGTAGGAAACGGGCACTCCTGGGGCTTTCCCTGTTCCTCACTGCGATCGGGGCGGCGACGGGGGACTGGGGACCGCGGGTGCCGCACTACCCTCATCTCCGGTTCGCGTCCGTCTCTGTCGGTTTCTCGTCGCTAAAAGTGCTGACCGTGCGCCTCCGTGCGCTTCCTCGCTGTTTGCTCCCGTCCCCTTAGGGCAGCTTTGATCCAACCGCGCGTAAAACCTTCAGGGTGGGGGGGAGAAGGGACCCTAAAATTCAGGGCAGAATTAGTAGCATCCTCAGTGTCTGCCAAGCCGGGCTGGCTGCCGAGCCGGGGGGGTCTGGGAGTCACGGTAGCGTTAATCCGGGCTGCCATGGCATCCTTTCGGTGCTGCCAGAGACTCAGTGCCCTGCGAAGTGGCGCAGAGCCATAAGCGGTTCTGGCTGCCCATGGTGGTTCTGGAAACGGGGCAGTGATGTGGAGCCCCCCCGGCCAGCACCCACAGGGCTCATGCACTCCATGTCCTGGCTCTGGGGCAGAACGCTGGGGGCTTCCTCCACTGAGTCTGAGTGTGCATCCGGGTGTGGGGCTGGGGCTCCTCCCCAGAAGAGCAAGGACCCCAGGACAGGGTAGGGCCCCCCCCCCCAGATGAGCTTGCACGCCATGGTCCAGCTGCCAGCGGCCGTGTGCCTCCACTGCAGCCCAGATGTGCCAGCATTAGGCACAAAGTGTGTCAGGCCAGCAGAGCGCTGGGGTGAGCCTGGCCATCACCCACCAGTGATGTCCAAATCAGCTGAGTCCCCTCAGCTGGACACTGGGGAGAGGGGCTGGTCTGGTTCTGTCCAGCTCTTGAGCACCAAACCCTTGTGGTGCTGACAGCAGTGCTGGGGCAATGCGCGGTGGCATCCTCAGGGCTCAGTGCTCCTGCCCCACAGTCGTGTCCTCATCCAGAGGAGGAGCATACCAGCAACACCCTCTCCCAGGCAGTGGGTGATCAGCTCGGGTGATCTGCTGGAGGGTGGCTGCTGGAGGGACGGTGGCACAGGGGGATGCTCCAAGCAAATGGATGGGATAGGAAGGCCACAGCACAGTGTGGGGGGATGCCTGGCCTTCCCAAGGTCTGTCAGTATCTCCATTGGGCAGCCGGTCAACACACTTCTGGGCTGGGAAGCCGAGAGCAGTGATGGCCACCTGCCCAGGGGAACCCCAGCGATGCTCTTGGAATGGCCAGGATGAGGTGGATGCCGTGCACTCCTCGTATCAACCCCCCCATCACAGGGGCTTGAGCCACTGCTGCCCCACAGCCATGGCCTCTCCCCACCGCGAAATGCTCTAAAAGCACCGCGGGACAGGGGGAGCACCGGTGCCTCCAGATGTTGGGCAATAACATGGCAGCACAGAAGGATGCTGCCCTGACTCGGTGCAGCCCACGGTTGCCCACGGCCGGGCCGCAGCCGCTCCCTGCCCGGCTGCGGGTGCCCGTGTCGGCGGTGCCGGTGGTGGCGGTGCCTCTGGTTGCTATGCGACACCCGCGCGGGCGAGCTGCCGCGGCTCACCTACACTTTATTTATTTTAACGCTCATTTCTTGAGCCTTTGTCATTTTTAACAAGTAACTGGCTCTCCATCACCACAGCGAAGGCGTCTGCCAGGCTGGCCCCCTTCCCGAAAGCTGTTCTCCAGTTCCTTGTGCCGGTCAGATTTTCTGGGGTGCTCCATTTCTCCAGGATGTTGCTCCACTCCCGAGCACCCTCGCCTGGTGCAAGCCCTGTGCTTCCCTGTGCCACGATGCAGAGAACAGGCACAACTCATGCCGTGTATGGGATGCTTCAGTCCTGACCCCCGGCATGCCAGCTCCTCTTCCTCCAGTCTCATTTCCTAGTGCCAATGGCACTCTCAGGGCAGCCGGACACCCCAGCCTCATCACAGGGAACTGCTTTAACGAGGTCACTGCTCTCCCAATAGCCCTGCCGGGCACGGCATCACTGCGCAGATGCAGGCAGTGCCACTACTGAGCTGCGGGATGCCCAGCCTGGGATGGCTTATTAATCAGCTGAGAGGGGACTCTCATTGTGGAACCATCCCAGGTGGGGATGGGGACCAGGGGCCACCACCACACCTCCCCGTCCTCACACCCAGTGTGTTTGGTGGCATGCAGGATGCATGAGACAGCGTTTTGGAGCTTTCTGGCGCCTTTCCTAATGGTCTCTGTCTTCCAGGAACCTCGGGAAGTCTGGGCTGCGTGTGTCCTGCCTGGGTCTGGGTAAGTGCCAGGGTTTGCCACAGCCCCTCAGCATCCCCTCAGTCCCACAGCTGCTGCCAGCACTCCCTGGCCAGGGCAGCACTCGCTTGCCTCAGCAATGTTTGCAAAGGGAAGGAAAGGGTTTTCCTCAGCCCTGCGGCTGTTTTGAGTCACGGCCCAGAAATTGTCAAATTATTTTCTCTTTTTCTGACGCGATGGGAAGCGACTGGGCTGAGCTGGGAGCACCACAGTGCACGTGGCAGGGCCAGCTGTGGCCACCACGTGCCAGGGCTGTGTTGAGGGAGCCAGGGTGGGTGGCCGGGGGCTTGAGGTGGCAGAGCTCGTTGCTCACCACATTCACCGTGCACACACCTCTCTCTCCCCTGCAGGAACATGGGTGACTTTTGGAGGGCAGATCACAGATGAGGTAAGGCTGCACCCCTTCACCCCATCCCTCCCCAGCCTTTCCCTGGTGAGCAGGGAGGGGTTGGGGCCAGCAGAGCTGCGGCTGTGGCCTGGGTGTGTGCGGCATGCCAGAGCTCACCAGTGCTCTGCGCACGCGCCCGTGTGCCGGCTCTCGGCCACCCCCTTCGCCGACCCCGCTCTCTCCTCGCAGATGGCGGAGCAGCTGATGACTTTAGCTTATGACAACGGCATTAATCTCTTCGACACGGCAGAAGTCTACGCTGCTGGCAAGTAGGTACCCTGCTTTGGCAGCGCCACAGGGGTCTCACCCCACACACTGACTCCCACCAAACCACAGTGGCACTGGGAATCTCCCAGGTTTGCCAGCTGCAAAGCAGCTTCCAGGACAGGGCTGTGAGCACTTGCTCACAGGGGGGTCGTGGTTCTGGCAGTACCATGCTTCCCGTGGTGGCCTGTATCACACAGGTGCAGCCACGCATCCTCCTGGCACAGTGAGCAGCAGCTGTACCCAGGGCACGCTGGCCGAGGGCATTGGCGTGTGCCCATGCATTCACTTAAAATTAGCAAGCTCATGCACTGGGGGCAGCTCAGCTGTGGGCACTGCAGCTAAGGGGCAAACAGCATCCCCACAGCCACTGCATTTGCCTCTTATTCTCCCGGGGTCTGGGGCTGTCCCTGCCGGCTGCCACCACTCCCCATGGCCGCAGCAGCCAAGTGTCAATGGCTGATGTCCCCTTCCCTTGTAGGGCCGAGGTGGTGCTGGGGAACATCATCAAGAAAAAAGGGTGGAGGTAAGCCAGACACCATCCCCGTTTGGCAAAACCATCGTCATGGTGCCGATGGGCTGGGGAAAGCTGACAGAACAACCCTGGGCAGGAATGTGCCATCCCAGGCAGGGTGCACAGGGCTTTGCACGTGCCACCACCTGTGACTCTCTGTTTGTCCCTGCAGACGGTCCAGCCTGGTCATCACCACCAAAATCTTCTGGGGAGGAAAGTAGGTAACACCCGCCCTTCAGCAGAGCAGCCGGCACGGCTCAGGCTCTCACCCCAGGCTTTCACCCACCTTTCCTTTTCCAGGGCTGAGACGGAGAGGGGCCTGTCCCGAAAACACATCATAGAAGGTAGGAGTAGGGGTGAGGGCAGTCGCCAGGCGCTGCTGGCCCCGGTGCCAGGCTGTACCTCACCGTCTGCCTCGCTGCCGGCAGCACGGGGCCCGGCACACCTGACAGCCCCATCCGTGCCGCAGGTCTGAAGGCGTCGCTGGAGCGGCTGCAGCTGGAGTACGTGGACGTGGTGTTCGCCAACCGGCCCGACCCCAACACGCCCATGGAAGGTGGGTGCGCGCCGCGGTGCCGCGCTCCTCCCCGCTGCCTTTCATCGCCATCGCGGTTGGTTTGCGCCAGGCTTGTGTTTCAAGGGCATCTTCCCTCCCGAGCAGAATCCGCTCCTCCGCCACCACGGTCGGCCCACGCCACAGTCACACTTCGGCTGCCCCCTGCCCGGCACCAGTACCCTTTCGGGCCACGGTGGGGCGGGTTGGCGGTGCGGTGGCAGGTCACTGCCCCCGTCCCAGCAGCGGTGACTCCGCTTTCTCTAAATCTCTCTTTTGTCACCAGGGGACCCATTTAGTTCCTCCAAGTCCAGGACTTTCATCATAGAAGGTACTCCCTGCCCGCACTCTGCCCGCCGGCCGCTGCCTGTACCAGCGGCGTTTCCCGGGGCAGAGTCCCCACTCCTCTGTGATCCCCCATCCCTGTTCCTCCCTCTCAAGCAAACCCTGCCATGAGATGCAGAGGCAGCGGCAGCACAACACAGACACCCCCCGGCCCTTCAGACTGTACTGCAGTTTAAAGGACAAAAAGCAGAGAAGCTCCCACCCCCCAGGGTCCTGCCATGGGGTGCCCTTGGCACATGCCAGGGTCTCCGGCAGGGTCCCTCCTCACCGGGGCGGCTGTGAGCATGCTGGGGTGTGTGCCCCGGTGCCGGCCGGGCGAGCCTCGTGCCCCTTGCCCTCCCCACTGCCCGCCTTTGGCTGCAGGAGCACGCCTTGGCTTGGTCCCAGCCCGCATGGCTCAGGGCTGGCTTCCCCCCAAGACCCCTGAGCATCTTACACAGGGTCCAGGCTTCCCTCCCTGGGTCTCTGTGTGTGGGCAATGCATCAGTCCCTCCCCTGCAGCAGTGCCAGTGCTGGTAACCCCACAGGGCATGGGGCCACTGGCAGAAGCCTCAGGCTGCTCTCCATGCTGGGAGAGCCTGGCACTGGCACGTGGCATGTCAGGTCAGCTGTGGTCCCCAGCACGTCCTGAGTGGCTGCTCCCTCTGTCCCCATCCTGCTCTTCTGAAACCATCCCCCGGACACAACCCCGGACAGCTCCCACCGCAGCATTGGGCAGTGGGATGCTCGCCAGCCNTCTGCCAGTGCAGCCCCTGCTAAACCCCACCTGCCACTCTCTCCTTCTCCCCCGGCAGAGACGGTGCGAGCCATGACCCACGTCATCAACCAGGGGATGGCCATGTACTGGGGGACCTCGCGCTGGAGCTCCATGGAGATCATGGTAGGGGCCCAGGGGACCAGGGCGGCCGCAGCAGAGCAGCCCCAGTGACTCTGCTGACGTTGATTTAATTAGACAGCAGCTGTTGGGAGCCAAGCGTGTGCAGATGCACTTAAGCCTTAATTATTTTTCGGGGCGGCCGCTCAGGACTTGGCTGGGGGGCTCGGCAGGGGGCTCGGGGGGAGCGGCGGGGCTCTGAGGGTCCTGGCTCTTCTGCAGGAGGCGTACTCGGTGGCCCGGCAGTTCAACCTGATTCCACCGATCTGCGAGCAGGCTGAGTACCACATGTTCCAGCGGGAAAAGGTGGAGGTTCAGCTCCCTGAGCTCTTCCACAAGATAGGTATGACAGTGGGGGTTCCTCCCCAGCCCCCCAAAGCACAGTGCTGCCCAAGCCCAGTGATGCTGAGGCCAGGCGCCACGGTCCCTGAGGGAGCTGGGAGCAGCAGCGTCATCCCCCTGTTCTGCTCTGTCCCCAGGTGTTGGAGCCATGACCTGGTCCCCACTGGCCTGTGGCATTGTCTCGGGGAAGTACGATGGGGGCATCCCCCCCTACTCCCGTGCCTCGCTGAAGGTGAGCTGCACCAGGGCTGGGAGGGCACATGGGGATGGACAGAGCTGGGGGAGTAGGGCCAGGGGCCTTGCAAAGTCCCCTTGGGAACAGGAACTCCAGGAACCACAGCCGAGGGAGTTTGGGGATGCCCTGCCTGTGCAACGTGCCGGTGCACCCTGATCCCTCCAGAACACCCCTTCCCGCTCCCCAGGGATACCAGTGGCTGAAGGACAAGATCCTGAGTGAGGAAGGCCGGCGGCAGCAGGCAAAGCTGAAGGAGCTGCAGGCCATCGCTGAGCGCCTGGGCTGCACCCTGCCCCAGCTCGCCATCGGTAAGGGGATGGGGGACAGCTGAGGGCGACACCGGGGGTATCTGGGTCGTGCTCAAGCTCTGCTCTCCCTCCTGTCCCAGCCTGGTGCCTGCGCAACGAGGGTGTCAGCTCCGTCTTACTGGGGGCCTCCAATGCCGACCAGCTGATGGAGAATATTGGAGCAATACAGGTCAGTGCTCCCAGCAGGAGCAACATTTGCCCGCAGCACTCATTGCTGTGCTGCACTGTGTGGGGAAAGAGGGTTGCAAACCCAGCTCCATGACAGGTTTTGCTTGTCATGAAGGCGAGAAGCAGAGACGAGGCTTTGCTGGGTTGAGGGGGCAGGGTCGGGCCTGACTCAGGCTCTCCCTAACTGGGTCACCCAGCCGGCAGGCCGGGGATTGTGACACGAATGTGGCGGGGTGGAGGCGGTGAGCATCCTCCCGCGCGCACCGGGGTCACAATCCCAACTCCCAGCATTGCCCCCGTCCCCCGCAGGTCCTTCCAAAGCTGTCGTCTTCCATCGTCCACGAGATCGATAGCATCCTGGGCAACAAACCATACAGCAAGAAGGACTACAGATCCNCCCGCGTTGCCGGAGGCGGTGGGCGCGGGGTGCACGCGGTGCTGTACGCCCACGAGGCCGACAACACGAAGCTGTTCCCCAGCCTGCGCCCGGCCCTCGCCTCTGCCCTGCGCCGCCGGCAGCTCCAGCGCGGCACCGGCACCGAGGGGCTGCGCTTCCCGGCGAGCGCCCGCTCCCGGGGAAGGGGGTGGGTGGGACGGTGACAGGGAGGGAGTTCTCTGCGGGGAGAGCCTGCGGTGCCCCGGCCGAGCACGGGGCAGGGCTCTGCTGCGGGGAGGAGCCGGGCCGGGCCGGGATGGGCTGGGCTGGGCTGGGGGAGTGTGTGTGGGCAAGTGTGTGAGCGTGTGTGTGCATGGACACGTGCAGACGCAGGGACATACAGACGCGTGCAGTTGCAGACAGCAGCTGTGGCGGTGAACACAGCCCACACGCGCCTTCAGCTCTATCTGCACAAAGCTACTGAAAGCCTCTACACGTGCGCCCACATACACCCATTACGGGGTGCGTACAGACACAAACACACACAGAGTCACACACGGNGCGCGCCCGAGCGCGCCGCCCGCCGCGCAGCCCTCGCCGCCCGTTCGCTTGCTTACGCTTTGTTGGAGCAAAGTGGAGAGTGTGGTTTGCACCGCGAGCGCCGAGAGCCAGCGCTCCCGCCCGCGCTGCCCCGGACATGGCAC
>VXAD01003483.1:18847-42000 GCA_013399195.1 Dicrurus megarhynchus
GGTGACAGGGAGGGAGTTCTCTGCGGGGAGAGCCTGCGGTGCCCCGGCCGAGCACGGGGCAGGGCTCTGCTGCGGGGAGGAGCCGGGCCGGGCCGGGATGGGCTGGGCTGGGCTGGGGGAGTGTGTGTGGGCAAGTGTGTGAGCGTGTGTGTGCATGGACACGTGCAGACGCAGGGACATACAGACGCGTGCAGTTGCAGACAGCAGCTGTGGCGGTGAACACAGCCCACACGCGCCTTCAGCTCTATCTGCACAAAGCTACTGAAAGCCTCTACACGTGCGCCCACATACACCCATTACGGGGTGCGTACAGACACAAACACACACAGAGTCACACACGGACAGATGTAGATACAGATGTAGCTCTACCTCCACCTCTATCCCTGACATCAACCTCTGAGAGATCAATATGTATTTACATATATAGACACCTGTATGTAGATGTGTACCCACACCTCTGAAAATTACATATATAATGTATATAAACACACACATGTGGACATGTGTGTGCTTGTGTATATACAGACATACATAGCTCTATGTATCAATCCATATATGTAATATATAGATGTGTACATATCCATGTAAATATATTGCTATAGCAGCATCCATGTTTGTATGGATATATGCACACATGAAAATTACAGGTATGTACATAAATGTGTGTATATGCAGATAGATGTGTAGATGTATCTATATCTGTACCCAGCTCTATAACTACACACTCATCTCCGTACATCTATAAACATATGCCATATATACACATGGACACAGAGATATTTGTAATTTAGTTACAGCTATAGCTACATATATATAGCTGTATGTCTAGCTATAGTTATATATATATGGATACGTGTATGATAGATACAGAGAGATAGATGATACATAAAGCTATAGAGAGAACAATATAACTATAGCTACGTCTCTATCTCTTTATAGCTCTGTGTACTCTGTGCAGAACATTTTTGCCAATACCTATACATATATATGTATCCATATCCACATGCATTTATACACAAAGTTTCCTCTCTGTGTACATACACAAAAACTGTAAATGTATGTATATACTGCAAACCCTCAGCTCTGTACAGTGTGTGTGACCTCTGCACTGTGTGAACTCTGTGCACTGTGCATGAGAGCTCTGTGCACTCTGTGTGTGTGAACTGTGCACTCTGGGCATGTGTATGAGCTCCGCACTGTGTGTTTGAGCTCTGTATTACGTGTGTGTGAGGACTGCGCTGTGTGTGAGCTTTTTGCACTCTGTGAGCTCTGCACCATGTGTGTGCGAGCTCTGCGCACTGAGAGCTCTGTGCAGTGTGTGTGTGAGCTGTGTGCACTGTGAGAGCTCTGTGAAGTGTGTGTGAGCTCTGTGCACTTTGTGTGTGAGCTGTGTGCACTGTGAGAGCTCTGTGAAGTGTGTGTGAGCTCTGTGCACTTTGTGTGTGAGCTGTGTGCACTGTGAGAGCTCTGCACACTGTGAGAGGGCTGTGAAGTGTGTGTGTGAGAGCTCTGTGCACAATGTGTGTGTGCCTCTGTGTGTGTGAGCTCTGTGCACAATGCATGTGTGTTTGTCTGCTGTGTAGCCAGGGCTGCGCCTACAGCCCCACCATAAATGTGTGTCTCTCCTGACCCACTCATGACATCAGAGCTCCCCTCTGTAAATCGTTCAGAGTCTGTGTGCACACCTCCCACATCCACACCCCTACACCTTTAGGTACATGGTGTAGATACAGCTATATCTATAAAGCTTTATCTATACATGTACAGCTGTCTACAGAACATCAACGTTTGTGTGCAAATAGAAACACATACACTCATATGTATGTGTGAAATGACAAATATATATGTGTCTGTGTGTATATACACGTGTGTACTATCTCTGTCTAGGACAGCTATACACCTTTATCTATATCTACCCTTATGTGTAAAAATATAAAAATTACAAATACATGTGCACCTGCACATACACACACAGATCAGTACACCTATATGGCCATACAGAGATACAGATATGGAGATATAGAGATGTATAGATACATCTACACATGTATGTGTATGCATGTGCATGTGTTCAAATTACAAATACACATTTATGTGTATTCATACATACACAGATACATGTATGTGTATACACACCTCTGTAAATATAGATCTATACATCCATACCACGTATAGCTCTATCCTATGTACATATATCTGTTATCTACCCATAGCTGTGTCTACATATACACTCACAAGTATGTATGTATATAAATACACATGTATTAAAAGCACAAATACATTATACAGACATGTATAATACACAGGTGTGTATGTACAGATACACACCCACATAGCAGTACCTAAATAAATCAATATTTATAGCTGTGTATGCTCACATAAAGATATATATGCACACATATAGATCTCAAACTTACAGTTCTGTGTATATCTACACGTGTGTGTACACAGATCTACATGTGCTCTATATGAAGTTACATACATGTGTGGGGATGACATAGACATATGCACATGTATGTGCTCTCTTGCAGAGATTACAGTATCTGTGCAGATACACACAACATTCTCATGTCTGTCTGTGTCCATGTCTGTGTGTCCCTGTGTCTCCACGTGCACACATCTATGTACGTGTGTAGACGTCTGTGTCTGTTTCTGTGAACACGTGTGTGTGTGTGATCATGCATGCAGGACAACAGGGGTACCAAGACTATGGCCAGGCCCCACCAAGGCCGCCCCACCCTCCCTTCCCCTGCCAGACTCCACTGCGTCCTTCCCAAAGGATTTATTAAAACACAGAACAGAAACCGGGACGCACAGAGCACGAAGCAGATGCAGGGGCGTTGCTTACAGCTGCCGGTGTCACCACGCTCGAGGTATCCCCATCCCAGTTCCAGCTGTCCCCTCTGTCCCACCCACATCCCCTCCATCTGCCTGCCCCAAGCCCGGCACATGTGGACCCCCAGCCACACCACAGCAATGCCCGGGATTCCAGCGGGGCAGCAGCAGGCGTGGGCTTGCTCCAACACCACGAGGATGCAGAGACAGCCCTTAGGGGGAAGCTGGGGAGCACAGCCGGCTGGGACATGGCACCACTGGCCTCCCCTCACCCCCAAACGTGCCAACACAACCAGACAAACACCGCAACTCCAGCCCTCCCTCCCTCCCCTCAGCCCACCTTGCCCAGACAAACTCTTCAAGTCTTCAATAAGAAAGTGCAAAAAATGTACACGGACACAAACCCCCGGCCCCACCGCTCCCACAGGGGCCGCAGCAGGCGAAGCACACTTGAAGCGGGAGCGGGACAGCCCAGCAGCGCCAGCGGCAGCTTGTTTTCCACGCAGGCAACGCTGGCACAATTTCCCCGCCGACCTCTGGCGACAGCGGCTCACGGCCAGGGACAGGGGACTGTCCCCCAGGGCTGCTGTGAGAAGAGGGGACGGCTGGCTGCCCATCAGCCAAATCTGGACCCTCCCCACATGCCAACCCCTCGGGCACCTGGGAAGGGCTGCAGGAAGCATCTGCTCCCACCTCCACTGCGGCTGCTCAAGTCAGAGGCCACAGCCAGATACTGGCACTGGCAGGGCAGCCCAAAATGGAGCCTCCATTTAGCCCCCCACCCCTTCATGTTCCCCAGCAAATGGAGCATGGAGAGTGGGAAGCACAGCCTTACCTTGGCTAGGAGTGGGAGCTGCAGGGGAAAATCGTGGGAACTGCTAAATATCTGTGGTGGCAGAGGAAACACCTTGCTCACTACCGTCCTTTGGCAGCACTCCTGGACCGCCCAAATGCACCCTCTGAATTTCTCTGCCCAAGAACAAAACCCCAACCTACCAGTCACATAGGGTCCCAGAGGCATCTGGCTGTAGTTGACAATCCCACCTGGCCCAGGACCACGGAAATTTGGCCCAAAGTTGTTGTTGAAGATCTGGGAGGAACCGAAGGAGCCCTGGGAATGCAAGGAGGGAGAAAAGACATGGGCCTGCAGCCCTGACCTGACCATGACCATCACAGTGAGGGGCTCTGTGCCCATCCCCACAGACCTGGGCAGCTGGATCCCCTCCACGGGTGGCCAGGCGGCTGAGGATGCTCCTCTCTGACATCTGCAGCCGGGCGGCCACGGGCGGGATGCGGGACAGCATGGAGGGCAAGCGGGTCACATCAGCCTTCATGTCACTCAGCAGCTCCTCGAGCTGGTTCAGCACTGCAAGTGAAGCAGGAGGTACTTGGAGGGATGCCTGCCAGACCCAGCAAGCTGGGAGGAGCAGGCAACTCCTGGCTGAGGGAACACAAACTGGGGACACCTCCTGGCTGGGCTCCCCAGGTCAGGGTGGGGAACCCTTCCTAGCCTCAGAGCAGACTCCTCCAGCCCTGCCGGCACGCACCCTTGTGCAGGACAGCGTTGGCGGGCTTGTTCCCAGCCAGGGACTCTTTGGAGAGGTGCTGGTGGCTCTCGGCAAGGCACTCCACTTCTGCCAGCCGCGCGTTCAGCGCCATGGCCGGGTGACTGGGGTCTTGGGTCATGTTGAGGTACGCCGCCCTCCGCAGCTGCTCCTCGATCACCAGGGCCTGTTCCAGCAACTGGGAGGTGCAGGAAGGGAAGGATTAAGGACCAGACCCCGCCCCACTATAAACCAGTAAACCATGGAGCCCCTCGCAAAGCCCACTCCCCACTTCACTCACAGAAGGCGCTGGCAAACTCCCTCCGGGCTTCGGGGCGCTGCTCTGGTCCTCCCACCAGTAAGAACTCACCAGCCCTAGACCTGCCACTCACCTTGAACCGCCGGGCAAGGAACTTGTTCTTCATCTCGAGGTAGTTCCCCTTGTGTATCTCCGACTTGAAGGGCTCGTTCAGGATCACGTAGCGTGGGTCATTCTGGATGTCCTGCCAGCGGGCATAGCCATGACTGGTGTGGGGGAAGTGTCAAGGGCAGAACCAGCCAGCCAACAGCCTGCCCACCACCCCGCATCGACACCGTGGCCCCAAGCCCCCTCCCTGCTCGTTACTGCAGCGCCAGCCCAGCTCCCACGCCCCAGAGAGGCCTCTCCCGCTTCGCTGCCTCCTGCTCTGCCGGGTCAAAGGGTACGTGACGATTCCTGCCAACAGCCAGTAGTCGTGTCGGCGGTGCCAGATGTCGTAGATCTTGCCAGAGGACATGGCAGCCCTCTCCTCATTCTGCCACAGCGTGTGCAGCTCTGTGGAAGCAGAAGCAGAAGGGAGACAGCCTGATCAGGCAGCCGGGCTGCGGGTCAATGCACAGCATGTGGGCAGGGCGAGCGATGGAGCCGCCCAGGGCCACAGGCACAGCGCAGAGCCAGGTCTGCTGCTGCCAGCAAAGCACCGGCCCATCCACGGCCCGTGACAAGGGTCACATTCCTTGCCTCTCACCAGAGCCTCTGCAGCAGCTTTGCAGGAGAGGCCAACACCTCATCTCTCACTCTTACCTGTGAAGCCACCGTCGGCAATGTTGAACATGAATCTGAAGTTCATGTTTCTGTCATCCTTCTTCCCTTCCTCCTCTTCCTCTTTGTCACCGTTTTGCTGGGCATCATTTTGCTCCTTCTCCTCCTCCTTGCCATCCTCTGCTTGGCAAACACAAGGAATTGGCCTGTCTAATTGTGCTCCACCACCAGACCCACTGGTGCCATCCCTGCCCCATCAACAGTCAGTCACTGCTGCAAAAGCCACCAACCCCTCCCAGCAGGTCCCACTGTTAGCACAGGCAGAGCCCACCCCAAGAGGGTCGTGTTCCCACTCATGGCTCCTGAGCACCAGGGGTGCTGCTGCTGATGGCATCACTGCCACCACCCTGTGGGCACACTCTGTCACTGTGCCAGGCCCCGGCCTCACTCCGGAATTCTTCCCACTCTTCTCTCTCCAAAGCCTCATGCCTCACCTGGTTTGACTTCTTTATCCTCCCCCTTCCCTGGGCTGCTGCTCAACTCCGCCTTCTCCAAAGGCTTCTCTTGCTCTTGAATCCCCTCATCTGCAGGAGGGAACAGGCCTACAAGAAACGCTTGACATGGAAAATGCTCTGCAGGGAACAACCTACTTATCCAGACAGACTTTCCCTTTTAGGGTGAAGTAACTGTATTGTTTGTACGCTCAAGATGCTAAAAAACTTCAAACAGAACATTCTTCTGCATTTTATCAAATAAATGTATTTAGTTTTCCCTCTTCCTTGAGACAGCTGGAGGAACAAATGCCCCCCAAGATCACAATTTCATGCAATTTACAACCTGTTTTTTCAAGAATTTCTGCAGGACTTTGTGACATTCAGGTTTCACAGAGAAGAGCCACAGCCTCACCTTTCACCAGGGGCTCAGAAGAAGGCTCAGCCTTTTCACAATCCTCTTGCTTCTCTTCCCTTGGCCTCTCCTTGCTGTCGCAGCTTTCTGGGTGCTCTTCGCTCTCAACCTCGGCATTTGCAGGCACCTAAATGCCAAGCACCCATTCCAGATCAGCAGCCCTCCCTTCCCTAGGGAGCACCCCAAGTTCCCAGGCAGACCAGGGGAAGCCTCCTGGAGGAAATGCTGAACAAAGCCACCTCACCTGGCTGTCAGCCACCTTTCTGGGCTTCTGCTCCACCGGGTCCTTTTCCTCATGGAACCCCAGTTGTGCTTCTATTTTGTCTGTAGGAAGAGCAAAGCCAGGAAGTTGTTGAACAGGACCTGATGGGCACCAAGCACCTGCAAAACCTTCTAATGTCTTTGTCCGCCTCCCTCCCAAGCCAGACCCCAGCCACAACCCCCTGGATACCTGCAAGGGCCCCTGGTGCCGTGTGTGTGTGTGCTGGGCTGGCTGGGACCGGCGTGTTGGGATCTGAAGACACCACCTCGCTGGATCTCTTGCTCTCCGGGCCCTCAAGAACCAGGTCTGGGGTGCTGTACTTCCCATTGACATGCTCGAACTCCTGGACCTGGGACAGACACGCATCATCAGGTCAAACAGAGCAGGGACACTCCCAGCTGGTGCCAAGGAGTCGGCATGTCCAGGCTGCTCACCCACAGAGTGACCAAATGGCAGGACTGCTGCACCCACCCAACAGGGAAAAGTCTCCAGAACATTCCTGAAATGGCCCATTCATAATCTTACTCACCCACCTTCTTCCTTACTAGTGACATGACCCCGATGCGAGTCAGCACGTGCTGGCGTGACAGCCCTTCCCGGGGAACGCCGTCCGCAAAGGTTTCGGCACCGTCTGCCCCGGGCTCGCACAAGTGTCTCATGAAGAGAGAGACGTACGCCCTGCCAGGGAAGCCAGGCCTCAGTCCTGGCCCGTGGCCTCCCTGCTCAACCCAGCACGCACATGGTCCCCTGTCACCCACGGGTGAGGGAAGTCTCACACCCAGGAAGAGAACAAGAGACGCCATCTCAATGAAACAGATGCTGCCTCCCCAAGAAGAGCCCACAGTGAAGGGGTGCAGGCTCCCAGCCTTGCCTGCCTGCCTGCCAGGACCTCCGTACCTGAACTCCTTCTCGCTCTTCCCTCGCAGATCCCGGACCAGCCAGTGGGAGTTGAAGGCATCCTGGGGCGGCATTCCCCAGCGCATGATGGCATTCAGGAACGCCTTGCGCTGCCGGGCGTTGAAGCCCAGAACCTGCAGGAAGCGAAGGCATTGCTGGGATCACAGAGCGGCCTCGGCAGCGTGTGGCATCCTGGAGCCTCACAGCTGTGACAGGCATTGCTGGACCAGGACTAATGTCCCAGTGATTTAGCACAGACGGATGCAGCCCGGGCAGGACAGCATTGGCCATGCTCTGGCTGAGGCTGAGGCTCACCTCGATGTTCCCCCCAACTCTTGCCAGCAAAGGAGGGAGAGGTTTGTCTCTGTCAGTCTTCAGCTGTCTCCGGGATTGTCTTCTGCCACCTAGAGCCAAGCAGCCTCAGTGATGGAAGGGCCAGGCAGCAAGGAAAGACACCCCATGTGCCCCCCAGGCCTCCTGCCCTCCCTCCCAACGGGAGCAGAACCCGCCGGAGCCATCTGCCCAGGCTGCAGGGTCCCTTCCAGCCATTCCCCAGGCCAGGACACTCCTCTGCCCTTCCCAGGCAGGGGGGGACCATGCCTGGTCCTCGTGGTGGACCAGACCACAGTCCTGCAGAGGCCAAGGAAGAAGCTGGCTGCTTGCCCTGCCCTGGAAAGCTCCTCACCTGATAGAAAGCAGGGACACAGTCCCCTGAACAGAGGCCCTGGGCACACCAGTCCCTCCAACCCAGACATTCCTGACGCTTCCAAATCCCAGGGAGTATCAAACACATCAACTCACTCTGGCCTTCTGGCCTCTCTTCAAAGTCTTCATCCTCATCCTCAGAGCCAATGGAATACTCTGACTGGTTGTCAGAGAGCTCGTCCTGCCACTCTGCAGAGCACAAGGGAGGCCAGGTTAGAAGACCCTGCCTGGGAGGGACGTGCTAGACAGATCAGAGCCTGCTTGTGGGTATAACACACATCCACTGCCAGGCAGCAGCAGAGGGGGACACAGCAACAGGAAATGATGTTCCCAGGTTTTACAGAATTAGCATTCTGTTATGCAGCAAAAACCCAATTCAAATTATTTTGCCCACAGACATGTCTTTCCTAGATTCTTCCAGCGAAATCAGAGTTTACAGACCAACAAAGAAAAAGAAAAAATCTTTGAAAATTTCTACATTGGAAAGTTTAGGAATCTGGGAAGTACAGATCCAGGCAATCTACCAGCTGCAGAGAGGCACCAAGTGACAGCTCTGTCCCGTGAGCCTGGCCAGGAGCTGAGTGCCTGTGGCCGTACCTTGGTCCTCCTGTGAGGTGTCATTGTAGTTGACCTGCTTGCGGATTCTCTTCCCTTTCCCCAGGTTCCTGGCCAGATCTTCCTGCTGCTGCTCATAGTGGTGCCGCAGCAGCTTCTCCCAGTAGTCAGGGTCCACATTCTCCTCTTGCTTGATGATCTCCCGTTCCACCTCCTCCTGCAGAGCCAGAGACAAGGGGCTCGAGCAGTCACAGAGAGAGCAGGGAGGGTCCTGCCCCATGCCGAGCACTCGCAGGGACAGGAGAGGCAGCAGAGGGAACACGGAGGGATGTACAAAGGGGTGATTGTAAGACATGATACTGATCACATTACCACACCATCCTCTTCTCTCACAACATACTGAGCCACTTTAAAGGAGCTGAGATACTCATTCATGTTCTGCAGCTCTGTGTCATCAGTCGCATCCTGGTTTCGGTCCAAAAGCTTAGAGATGGCAGCATCATCGTAGTGGATCACACTGCTGTCATCCACATCCTTATTGTCACCTGGAGACCAAAGCGAGGGGAACGGCAGCGCAGATCAGGGTGCTGGACAGTCCACTCCTGAGCCAGGCAAGCTCAGGTCAGGTGAGGGGACAGGGAGGGGCACGAGTCACCCCAGCAAGGAGGGGTTACATACCTGGTGGGGTGCCACCATGCTTTTTTTTCATGCCAGGAGTTGCTGCACCCCCTTTTGCTGAGAGTGTGTCCGAGAAAGGGGTAACAGCATCCGGCATGGCAATCCGCTGTCCCTGAGACACCATGCCTGTGGCACAGGGAGAGGAGAGTGAGCCCCAGCAGCTCAGAGAGGGCCCTGCCTCACACAGAGCATTCCCACCTCACCCTCCACATCATCCTTGAAGAGTTCTTCTGTCCCAAACTTGAGGATGTCATCCAGCTCTTGCTTGGTCATGGAGCCCGACTTGGAGCCGAGCCCCGGGCGGACCACCAGGTGGGTGAGCATCATCTTCCTTTTGGCCACCTGAGTGATGCGCTCCTCCACAGAGGCCCTGGTCACGAAGCGGTAAATCATCACCTTCTTGTTCTGCCCGATGCGGTGAGCTCTGCTGAACGCCTGCGGGCAGAGGACGGAGCTGGCGAGGGCGGCACCGTGCCAGCTGGACAAGAGGGCCATGCTTCTCACCCTCCAAGCTGCATGAGGGGCACCCAGTTGAGGACAAGTATGAGGAAGAAGTGAGAATGTCACAGGGGAGAGCCAGTTTTATGTGTCAGGTCTCCCCTAGACTGCAGAGAGGCCAGGGTGAGGCCAGAGGGTGCGGGAAGGGGGCTGCTGAGCAGAAACACCCACAAACACAGCAGAAAGTGTCAGCAGCTCTCCAGAGAGGATACTGAAATCCCAGTGAGGGTGTGCAAAGAGAGGGCAGAGCCAGAGAGGTACTTACTACACAGGAAGGAAAAGGGAAAGTCAGAAACCTGGATGTCATTGTGGGGATTCCAGTCAGAATCATAAATAATGACAGTGTCGGCCGTAGCAAGGTTTATGCCCAGACCACCGGCGCGGGTGGAGAGGAGGAAGCAGAACTGCTGAGCGCCAGGAGCTGAGAACGACAAACCCAGAGGTGGGAACGGGTGAGACAGAAAGGAGCACGGCTCACAGAGAGGAGCAGCACCATTTCGGAGGGACAGAATGGCACTTGAAGGTGACAGGCAAGAGGCAGGGGTGGCAAGGAGTGAAAACACATCGCTCCCTGGGAACCAGGTACTGCAGAACCCAGCTCCAGAGCAAAGGGGAAGCTCTGTCATCTGCTGAGGTCTTGAAGGGAAAGGCAGGAGCCCCTCCAGCTGAACAGCTGCTGGCACACTCAGGGCTCCTTGTGGGAACCGACTCAAGGGCTTAACGGCACGATACAAGCAGCCCCCACTGTTCCCAGGAAGCCAAACCTGTGAGTGTGGCACAAGCTCTGGGCCCTGGCAGATGACCTGCTGCTGGCCCCACACTGCCATCCCCCCCATGCCCACCCCTCAGAAAGGCAGGAAGGCAAGTACCATTGAACCTGTCGATGGCCTCCTGGCGCAGGCCGCCGGTGATGCCCCCGTCGATCCGCTCGTACTTGTAGCCTTCGTACTCCAGGAAATCCTCCAGCAAATCCAGCATCTTTGTCATCTACAGGGCAAGGCGACCCTGGCATGAGAGGGTCTGCACAGCCAAACCCCCCCTGCCTCCCCTGGGGACCTGCCCTGCCCCGGCATGGTCCTTGCCTACAGCCCAGAGGCCACAGTGGTGGCAGCACAGCACGGTCAGCAAAGCAAGCACAGCCAACAGGCAGCAGCCAGAGGAGCAACACTCACATCTCGTCTTCTACAGGCAACTCTGCCAGCAGGAAGGAATCATATCTGACTGTCCCTCCCCAAAGAGGAGCCTTGTGACTGTTGTCTCCTTTCTATCCCCAGCTAACACAGCTCTTAAACACGACAGGCACTCCCTCAGGAGCGAGCTGGGACACAGCCCTGCCCTTCCACCATTACTGCCATGGCTGCCTGGGGGAGAAGCTGTCACCAGCTATTCCACCTATCTCTGCCCATTCTCAGCAGAAATTTCCCATACATAATTTAAAAAAAATTCCTTTAAAAATGTATTTATTATTATCCCTCCCTGCTCTCACCTGCGAGAAGATCAGAACTCTGTGACCCCCATCCCGTAACTTCTTCAGCATCTTTTGGAGCAGCATCAGTTTCCCAGAAGATTTGACCAAAGAATTCCCATCGTAAGATCCATTGGGCAGCACCGGGGCCTCCTGTGAAGGCAGCATGGTCAGTGCCCACAAGGACAACCCGCATTAACCTTACGGAGAACTTCTCTTGCATTTCCAAAACAAAGTCCTTGTATGAAACCACTCTCATGGAAACCCCCAGCATTAACCAAAGCAGGATCACGGAAGCAGCCACTACCCAACACTCTGAGACCTGTCCGAGGGTGCAAAGGCAGGGCACGTACCACAGCTGCCACAGGGAACAGGTATGGGTGATTGCAGCACTTCTTCAGGTCCATCATGATGTTGAGCAGTGAGACCTGGTTCCCACCACCTTTCGAATTCAGCGCTTCGAAGTTCCTCGTCAGTATGAATTTGTAGTACTTCCTGCAGGAGAGGAGATGGGATGCTAGCTGGGGAAGGTGTGGGACTGGCACAAACAGGAGGGCACTGAATTAAACCCCCCTAGCATCACTGGTGATGCAAAAGGGACATTTGGAAGGTTTTAAAAGCAACTCAGCACCCGGGGCTGGGTGCTCTGGAGGAATCACAGCCCTAACAGTGGGATGGACTGGGGGGCACAGCACCTCCACCACCCACCTCTGCTGGGTGCCAGCCAAGCCCTCCTGCCCATCACGCTGTGAAGAAGCGACAGGCCCTTCCTGCAGGTGCCCTGAGCTGCAGGAGATGCCGCTGAAGCTGAACAGCCAGGCACAACCAGAGCTGGGGCAGCAGCGACACTCCAGACTGACCCAGGCACACCAGCAGCACAGGCCATGTCCTGGTGCCGGGAATGGGAGTAGGGGGTTCAGCCTCCGTGTTTTCTCCGTGCCCCCAGAACCAGCAGAGCCACACTGCCAGCCTGTGATGTCCCCAGGACTGCACAGAGCCGCATTTAACCACATGGAACACACTCCTTGGTGAGACACAAAGCGCTCCTGCTCTTCCTGCAGCAGGCCCCAGGCCAGCAGGGTGCCTCTGACCCCTCCATCCCCACTGACACCTCACCACGTCAGGGGAAGCCAGACACCCCTGGGGAATGCACTGGAATCACTCACTTCTGCATCTGGCTCAGCTCCACTCGCACGATCAGCTCCGTCTTGGCCGGCATGTTCTTGAACACATCGGCCTTGAGCCGCCGCAGCATGTGGGGACCCAGCAGGTCATGGAGCTTTTTGATCTGGTCCTCCTTGGAGATGTCCGCAAACTCCTCCAGGAACCCCTCCAGGTTGCTGTGGAAGCAGCCAGACCCCCATGGCGCTGAGCAACAGGGGCACGTGAGAGCGAAGGGATCTGCTGCTTTATAACTTAAAAACCAGGGCAGAGCTCTCGAGGCACATGAGGAGATAATGCTCGTGTGCCTGCACCAAAGGCAGAGCGAGGAGCCACCCCGATGGCCTGGGTAAGAGCAACTTACTTAAACCTCTCTGGAGTCAGGAAATTGAGGAGGTGGAAGAGCTCTTCCAAGTTGTTCTGGAGGGGAGTCCCTGTGAGAAGCAGCTTGTAATCGATCTTGTAGCTATTCAGTACTCTAAAGAACTGGAAAAGAAATGAATTTGGGTGACAAGGACTGCAAGGAACCAACGTGTCACCGTGGGACTCTGCTGGGTGCACATGGAGACTGAGCAGTGACCCCCATGCTGGGCAAGCAGAGCAGGGTGCAGCATGTCCTGCTCCCAGCCACTCCCACTAAGCACAGGCAGCAATTTTGGGTGTCCCTGGGTAACACCAATTGCCTCCTCCTGCACCAGGGACAGTGTGAATGTCCCAGGGGCTGGAGACTGCATTGAGCCTCAGGTAAAGGGGAGAGGAAGGACAGGGATCAATTCCCTTCCACGACAGCCTGTCCAAGGACTGTCTGCCTCTCCTGCTGCTGAAGGTCTTTTAATGCCAGAGGATGTTAAGAGAGAAAAAAAATCACTCACAAATGCCTGCCACCTACTTTAGACTGGTTGTTCTTCAGCCTGTGTGCTTCATCCACCACCAGACAGGCCCACTCTATGGAGCCCAGCACGGCCTGGTCAATGGTGATCAGCTCATAGGACGTGAGCAAGACATGGAACTTGATCTGGGCTTCCTTCTGGAGGAGCAGAGGGAGAGAAAAGCTGGGATAAGAGAGCAGGGAACAGGACAGCCTCCACCTTCGCTGCTCCTGCACGTGACCCAAGGTGAGAGGGGCTGCACTGCCTGGCACAGAGCCCACAGCAGGGCCAAGTCACGCCAGCACAACACCCGAACACAAGAACCAAGCAGGAGACTACAGAAATTAAAAAGCTCTGGCAGAAGTCTGTAAAGCTCATCACAAATCTCCTGCATTTGTAAACAATGCCAGCTTCCCTCTGTGGGACACAGCTGATCAGGGACCTAACCAGCCTCCCTCTCCAGGTCAAATTCTCCTCTCCCCTTCTTACTGACAGGTACAGCAATGGGGCAGGCACAGACTCGGCTCCCACCTTCATCCGGAAGACCTTCTTCCCGCTCCGTATGGCGTTGTCTTCAAAAGAAAACTCATTTTCCCGGATCACCGACCGGCTCTCCTTGTCCCCCGTGTAGGTCACGACGTAGAAATCAGGTGCCCACATCTCAAACTCGCGCTCCCAGTTGATGATGGTGGAGAGGGGGGCACTGACTAGGTACGGCCCTTTCGAGTGGCCCTGCTCAGGGAGACAGAGCCCAGGCTGTTCTCCTCGTGCCCAGCAGCTCTCAGCCACCTGGGGGACTGCCGGGCGCTCCACTCACCTCCTTGTACAGGGAGTACAAGAACACAATGGTCTGCACCGTCTTCCCCAGCCCCATCTCATCAGCCAGGATTGTATCTGTCCCTTGTGCCCAGGAGAACCTCAGCCAGTTCAGCCCTTCCAGCTGGTAAGGGTGCAGCGTGCCTCCCGTGGCGTCGATGTACCACGGCTGCTTGTCAAACTTCACCGTAGGCTGAAAAGAGAGCCGCGGCACAGAGCAGTGAGAACCACCTGCCCCTCCTTCTTCCTCCTCTTCCCCTGCACCCAAGCACATCCCTCTTTAGCTCTGGAACATCCAACAGCTCCAAAGGAGACACAGACACAGTCCCTGGCACAGCCCAGCCCCCCCAGGCTCCTCAGAGCAACTCCACTCCAGAATTTTCAATGAAAACAAGGTCCCCAAAGGAACCAGAAGAGGAAAACATCACAGGACAAGGGCACAGACAGCCCACCCTCCCTCTGGGTTCCCATGCTGCCATACTGTCCCCACCACTCTCACTCACATCCACAAGAGGTGTTTCTGGAGGCTTTTCCAGCTTCTCCTCTTTCAGCTTTTTCCCTTTCTTGTTCAGCTTCTTCAGAGGGCGTGTGTCCTCCCCCAGCATCAGCTCCCTGGGACAGCCAGCACACGTCAGGGAGGGCAGGCGGTCACTGTTCTCTCAGCTCCGAGCCGAGGGACAGAAACACCTCCCACACTCCCCTGCCCCTCTCCCCACAGGAGCTCTTCTGGCCCATTTAGCACGGGCATTGATTTCCCCCTCCCAACAGTCCACACAACATCTCCAGAATGGAGAGCAGCAGACCCAGAGTACTGTGGTTTTCCCCCAGAACAGACAGGCAGCAGGGCCATGGAAACCATGAATGTCACAGCAGTGCAGACACAAGGGAAGGGGAGCACAGGCTGGAAAAGAGCAGGTGGGATTGCCCAGCAGCCCTGAAATGGCACATCAGGAGGGCCAGCCTTCCTCAGTGCTGGGCCACTGCTCTTTGAGGAGAAGTCTCTGCGAGCAGAGCCAGTGTGTTCAAAAGGGGGGGCACCTCTGTGTCCCCCTCACCCCAAACAGCCACGCAGGCTGCCCTGGCTCTGCCCAGCTCCCCTGGCTCCACACCTGTGGTTCCAGTAGAGGAGTTTGAGGTTCTCGTAGTAGGGGATGTCTATGTCATCGATCTCCCAGGTGCACTGGTCATAGGGCAGGTCCTTCCACTTGATCAGGTAATGGATGTCTCCCTTTTTATCAAAGCTGTAACGCAGGGCACAGAAAGCTGATCAGTGAATGCCACCGGCCCCCAGGAGCAGCTCGCCGTGACCTGCTTCCACAGAGCTGGGTGCTTCATCCTCTGCTTTCACCAACAGGCCAGGACATCCAAGCTGAGGTAGAAAACATGAAGTATCGACACTTCCAGCAGAAATGCCTATTCATCTGTGAGTGTGTCAAACCATTAAGCTTTACAGGCTGCTTTTCCTTTCCACTGGACAACCTCATTTCCCTGTTTCACCAGGCCTGGATGGACACCAGCGCTTCCCCTCTCGGCTGCAGCATTCACCACTCTAGGAAGTTCTGCTTACACTAAAATCAGAATAAACACACTTCCGAGTCTGACTGTGTGCCTACAGGGAAAACTGCTGCCTTGTTAGTGGACAAGGTAAAGCTCACACAAAAACCAGACAGGCGGCTTTAGTTCTTTCCTGCCATGCAGCCTTCAAGCAGAGCTGCTGCTACTGCTTGATATTTCAAGCTGCCACTTGAAATGAAGAAATTCAACAAAAACATGTCTCCAGCCACTCGATGCAGAAAGCCCATCTGCACAGCACATTTCATTCACAGGGAATTTCTTCCACAGAAATGAAACGTCGATGTAAAGGTTCCGTAAGGGAGTCAGCCACATTCTCCAGCTTTTCCCCGCAGCACTGTCCCCATCAGCATCAGAATTTACAGAATGATTAGGCTCTAACAGGACCCAAACAGCATGACTGGGAAGAGTGGAACAACACTGTGCATCTACCTGTGGGAAAATTGGCTATAACTCTATTTGCAACGTGCAACATAGCAGAAATGAAAACAAGGCAGCATGGATCCCCTTCCAGCCTCGGCTTCACCCCAGGAGCAAACCTCCAAGGCAACAGAGACCTCAGCACAAGCCAGAGGCTGAAATTCCACCAGCCCAAGGTTTTGGCCTTGCAGAAGGCTGGCTCACAGGCTCCTCACCTGTGGTTCAGGATGCGGTGGATCATCATCCACTCAGGCTTGATGCCATAGCGGTAGAACCGCTCCTCCATCTTGGCATACTGGGGGTCCTTGTTCTTCCGCTTCTCCCTCTGGCTGTCCTCGTCCCCAGAGCCGTAGTCGAAGGCCGGTGGCTCATCCATGTCGTTCTTCCGCTGGTAGTTGCGGTACATCACGGTGTGGTAGAGTTCCAGCTGCAGCAGGAGGGAGCCACGCTCAGCCCGTGGGCGGTGGGGCAGGGGGCCGGGCAGGGGCTCTACACCGATGCCACGTGGGCTCACCTGCAGCTCCTTGACCCAGGAGCAGTGCCAGTAGGAGAGGCCTGCCCACTTCACAAAGAACTCGCGCTCCGGGATCCCCTCCAGCACCTTGGGCGGGGGCAGAGCCAGCTCCGGGTCGGCGGCGGGCAGCACGGCTGGGAGCGGGGCGGCCGGCGGCTCCTTCCAGGCCCAGTGCAGGATGCGTTGGACTTTGCCCTTCAAGGGAGGGCACTGCGGATACAGAAGCAAACAGGCAAGAGCACCGAGTTTAAGGTGAGACCCTGTCAGGGGGCAGGGGAGCTAGAGCAGGGAACTGGGGGGCAGAAGGGGCCCCTCAATGGCAAGTGGACGGCAGCCAGCACAGGGCGCCCGAGAAGTGCCTGTGACATTTCTGCATCCCCCATGGGGACAGGTCTTGCCACCAGGCAGAGAAGGCCCCTCTCCTTAGGCCACGTATCAAACAAGGCTTGAGGTCCCATCAGGAACAAGGCCGGGAAGCTGCTGCAATACCCACAGGGAGACCACAGTGGCAGCAGAGCCTTCCAGAGCCACCCTGAGCCCTCAGGCACATGCACCTGTCAGTGACACTCCTCAGGAAGGGGTTTGGAACAGAGGGCAGGAGGCCAGCCCTGGGGCAAGGCTGTGAGGGGGCAGCAGCAGCCACAAGAGCCACTGGCAGGCCAGGCAGGTGTGGGAGCAGGGACAGAGCAAGGAATGGGAATGCTAGTAACACTCACTGTACAGCGTGGGCAGAGCCATTCACCGTTTGGTATCTCTGGCAGCGGCGGGTTCAGGCAGTGCAGGTGGTAGGAGGATGGGCAGGTGTCACAGCACAGCAGCTCCCCTCCGTCCTTACAGACCCGGCAGAACTCCATGTGGTCATCCTCCTCCTCCTCGCCACCATCCTCTTCCTCCTCCTCCTCCTCCTTTGGCTCCCACTGGATGCCCTCCTTCTCCTGGAGAAACACAGCCGGTGTAACACCGAGGGTCTCCACCAGCAGGCCACCCACTCCCACGGGGCCCCGACCCCACTCACACAGTGGGGGCAGCTCCACTTGCCCTCAGGGGCCTTCTCCAGCTCGGGGTCCAGGCAGACCAGGTGGTAGGCGCGGGGGCAGGTGTCGCACAGGATGATCTCCCCGCCCTGCTGGCACACCTCACAGTAGTCCTGGTGGTCCGTCTCGTACCCGTCTCCCTCTTCGACTGCAAGCAAGGGACAGGTGACAGTCAGAGGGGTGGCAGAGCAGCCGGCTCTCCCGGAGGGAATGGGACACTTGCTCCTCTACCATACAGTTAAGGAAATAAGGACAGCGTTTCACCTCAGACCCCTCCTGTTAATTCCCACTGCCTCTCTGTCCCTCAGCACCACAGTTCACCTTTGCACACAGCATCATCTCACCTCTGTCTCTCTTTCTCTCTCCACACTGTATCATCCTTTGGTTCCTTCAGGCTCTCAATGGAGAATGCCAGAACCTGGAGAGGTTGCAAGGGAGGCCAGTCAGAGAAACCTCCCCAGGCACCAGCACCAGCTGCAAACGCACCATGCAAGGGTGACACGGCCAAGGACAGGACTCCTCTCCTGGGACTACTCTGCTCTTCCTCAGGGCTCCCTGGCACAGAGGCAGGAGCACTCTCAACACAGCATGGACAGAAAAAGGAGGAGAAGAACGAGGCCTTGCAAGTGCCAGAATGGCTCATCTCGATTCCCAGCTCTGCCACAAACTCCTGGCATGGAACTCTGACCTTCCATTCCTCCAGCACGCAGCAAGAGCTGCCTACCTTCAGCACCAGGGCCCTCACAAGGGCAAAAAGCCACAAGCAGTGCCCTTCACACACAAGACGTGGGGCCAGCCAGCCAGCCTAGCCTCGCTGACCAGTGGGGAGGCTGGCCAGTGTCACACCCTAACTCTCAACCCCAGCCCAGGAACCACCCTTCCATTTCTTGGAAGCAAAAATCCATCAGAAAAGCTAAGAAGCCAAAGGATGCGCCTGGACCTGAAACATCTCATCCCAAACAAGGACACAAGACAGAAAGGCAACGTGCTCAGCACAGGGGGCTGCTCTCCAGAGCAGCACGAGGACAGAGGTGCCATGGTACAGCATCCACCTGAGAAGGGATGATGGGACACGCACACAAATGTGGTCACACAGCCGCTGGCAGATCCTGACAGATCCTTTCCACCATGGTTCACGTGCCTCTCTGTCCCTGCATCGCTACCACAGCTCTGCCACCTGCCTCTGCCTGACTGCACACCTCACACAGACAAAACATCCCTCGTCTTCACACAGTCTCACCCACAGCCTGCCCTGCTCTGCTGGGAGCTTGCCACAAGCCACAGCTCTCCAGTGGCTGTTCCTCAGAAAATCACTTCCCTGGAAACCCCACAAATTGTGAAACTTCCTTGCAGGCACAAGCTCACCAGCAGCAGGGCCTGGACACCAAGAGAACACCTCACACTCCACTCACACAGACAGGCACAGGCACATCCTCTCCCACCGAGCCAGTGCCAGGCACAGCCCAGGGCCACATGGGCCAGGGAAGCACCATCTGAACAGGGAAATCCAAACAGAATAGGAACAGAGTACAAAGGATGGCCTACTCCTCTTTTTCTTTTTCCTCTTCTTCCCTCTCTTCCCCAGGCCAGCCGAGCACTCAGAGCGCATGGAGGAGCTGTTGATGCTGGCGCTGTCAAAGTCGGATTCTTCCCGTTCCTCCTCTTCGCTCTGCAGAGGGAAAAAGCAAAGCACACCCAGTCCAAGTGCTGGCACCCCAGCTGTCATTCCACCACTGGGACTGTGTCCTCCTGGATAGGAACAACCCTGTACTCCCACCCAGTGCATCCAAAGGCCCCTTCTCCAGGACTTGGCAGAACTTTGCTCCTTCTCTCTCTCGACACCCATTTCAGCCGTGCCACCCCTCCTGTGTCCATGCGTGCAGGCCTTCGTACTTGGCATTCCCAAAACATGAAAGGAGTCAAACAGGCCCAGCATTCCATGGAGTCAAAACACAATAACACATCTGAATTCTTACTCGGGAGACTCAAGCATGCAAATCCCCAGCCTGCACACTCCTAACCAGGTGCTCAGGCTCCAGCTGCAGGAGGCAGCCCGAGCTCTTTGTGACTCTCTGGAAGGTGAATGTGTGGACCTGGAGCACAGGAGGAATTTTTGTGATACATGATTGAAAACTTGCAGCAACGAGTGGCTCCTACACTTCAGCCTTCAACGCAGAGAGGTGCTTGCAAACAGGTTGTGTTACGGGAACTAGAGCAGGAGCTGCAACACAGTGAACTAAGGGGGTTTGACCAATATTATCAACACTGACAAGAGCCCCACCCCCAGTTATTAGTTATCTAAGGAAATTATTCTTTAAAATGCTGTTAATTCCTTGAAACACGCCTGATACTGGTGCGCTGAGAAGAGCCCAGTGCGTTCTGGCTGGGCAGCTCCAGCATCCCGGGCGATGCCACGGGGCTCCAGCCGCCGTGGGCAGGCCCTGCTAACGCAATTAAAGCATCCCAGAATTCTCTGTGATGCACGGTTCAGCTGCAGTGCAAGCCCTGAAGAATTCCTTTGCAAATGAAATCTGAAATGATGGCATTACCACCCGCACTGCTGAAAGTAAACAGGGTCATGTGGTTTTAGCAAAAATTGTGGCCAGACACGAGTCTCACAAATCTGAGCCTGGACACGGGTGCAAGTGAATGTGCTCATCAGGGCCTGGTGCCCCGCAGAGGGGCATGAATGAGGCTGTGACAGCCCTGACAGGGGGTGGCTGTGCCATCCCCAACAAGGGCTTATCCCAGCACTTCCCTCCCAGACCCAAAGCCCCGCAGACTTACAGAGGAGCCCTTTTTCCTTTTGCTGGGGATTCCTCCAAACCGGAATTTCAAGCCTGCCATCTTTTTCCCCTTCCCCTTTTTCTTCCCATCTTTGGAACCCTTGATTTTCTTCCGCACACCTGGACCTGGAGAAATTGAAAACTTGTTTGGTACTCTACAAACAGCCACCACCCAAATCACCCCCCAGCATAGTGGAACAGCAACTTCCCAAGGCAGAACATGGCACAAAGGGAAATCCCTCCCTTTCCCAATACTGCTCAGCTTAATTAATTGCCACAAACTGCCAAACATCCAGCAGACCCAGAGGCTCAATCTGCCATGGTTCATGAAGGACATGCCTCTCAAGGACCTCTGCAAGGGCAACGGGAGCTGCAGACACCCCTCTGGCACCCCGTTTTCCTCCCCAGTTTGCTGAAGCTCGTGCTTTGCAGCCTTGTGCCAGCTCTGCTGGCAAAGCGGCAGCCACACACCGCTGGCAAGAGCAGCCCTCCAAAAGTGGCACCCACCCTTCCCCTCCTTGGTCTTGGCCTTCCTGACGACGGTGGGCAGGGCAGAGTGCTGGGGGCTGGCGGGGAGTGCCGGGGTGATGCTGACAGTCTCCACGGCCGCAGCCACGGCTGCCGCAGCCGCCGCCGCCGAGCTGCCCTTGAAGGGGTTGTTGGCACTGAACTCTCGCCACTTGGCACCGAGCACCGTCATCATCTTGGACATGGGGATCTTGGGGTTCTTCTTGGCAATCAGAGGCCTGCAGGGCAGGGGAGAGGGAGAACCACGTGTTAACAGCAGCGCTGTGTTGGGTGTCTGCTCCTGCCCTCCCTTGCTGGTGTTTCAGCCCAAGAGACGCGGCAGCAGTGCCTCCCAGCAGGAGTTTCACGGGGAGGCAGCAGAAACCAGAGCTTCCTTAAGCAAACATATGCAAGGGGGGGCACACCTAAATCTCCTCAGAGACCGCCATTCCCTGAAATACCTGCTGTGCTCTGAAAGGCTCATGGTACAAGAGAAATTCATTAACACTGTTTTTCTCATGAAACTTTTCAAATAAGCACACACAAAATATGGGGCTTTGGAGAGACAAATGCTTCAGCTGTTTCCAGTCAATCCTGCAAGTAAATGGAGTTCTGAGGACTGAGTTGAAAGGAAGAAGCAACAAGGAGTTGGCAGCGCAGAACTGACTTCACAACTTCATCTGCTGACTGAGCAATGCCCAAATCTCAACCACCAGGTCCACAGTCCCCTACCTGAGGAACTGGCTGAAAGCCTTGTAATTCGTCAGAGTATGATAATCCTCTTCTGAGAAAACGTAATCTACGTCATCGAGGCCCCATTCCTCCATGAGCTGGGCTGAGCTCTTGGGCTCCTGGAGATTTAGAGAGTCATCATTAACGCAAACAGCCACGGCTCTGCAGATGAGCAGTGCAAGGCTGGGTCTCTCATGTGCTCCATATCTCCCTAGTCAGTGATATGCAGGGATTTGTTTCTGGGATTTATGAAACAGCACAGGCAAGTGCTTAAGGAACTAATGCTTCATGCAGTCCCAAGAAACAAATTAACATGGCACCATGCAAATGCTCCCCACCATGTAGCACTATACAAGACCTTGGCAGGTTTCACAGCTCCAAGAGACTCAGTTTCTCCCTGCACATGAGATAAGCACCAAGGAAATAGAACTTCTCCTCTCCCAGTCATTCACCTGCAATCTCATCCTTGCCAAACCCAGGGCAAGCTTCTCATGAAATTCCCAATTCCTCTTGTCCAAGCCTGGCTTCAGGCACTAGCACCAGCTCAGAGTAAAGGAGTCATTTGTACCTTTAGACCTCCATCGTCGTTGTCATCCTCCTCTTCATCCTTCTTCTTCCGTTTTGGCTTTTTCTCCTTCTTGTCTTTCAGTTTTTTCTTCTTCTTTTTGTTGGGAGAATAGTCACTCCCTTCGCTCTCTGATTTCTCCTCAATCTCCTCTTCATTTTCTGACATTTCATCATTGCTCCCCTAAAACAGAAAGGGACAGTGAAGAACAAGCCTGCCCCCACTTCCCTCTCCTCCCACAAACCCTTCCTGCCACATGAAACCTCCCATCTCCAGCAGATGGATGCACTCTGCTTGCCCACAGTCAGAAAGGAGCAGGCTCCGATGGCTGCACTGTGCTGGAAGAGCCAGAGCAGGAACTGCTCAGGCGGTATTTCTGTTTATTTCTGGGAGAGATCGTGACCACAACACTGACGGTAACAGAATTACCATCCCAAGGAATGTGGCTGCCTGCTGGGCAGAGCACTCAGGTCACTTCCTGGGCTGCCAACACACATGGCCAGGGCATGTCCAGCCTCTCACCAACCAGAACCCCCAAGTCCTTTCAGCAGGGCTGCTCTCGACCTGCTCATCCCCCAGCCTGGATTGATGCCGGCGGCTGCCGCGATTTGTGCAGCAGCTGCACTTGGTTTTGTTGAACCGCATGAGGGTCCCCTCCTCGCGCTTGTCCAGGTCCCTCTAGATGCCATCCCGTCCCGCGGGGACACCGAGAAGCAGGAGGGCTCAGCGGGAGGGACCGACCCCTGCCAGCACAGCGGACAGCGCCCAGCCCCGCCAGCCCTTCCCGGGCCCGATCCCGATCCCTTCCGTC
>VXAD01003490.1:0-22353 GCA_013399195.1 Dicrurus megarhynchus
CGCCCCGCCCGCGACACCTGGGCACCCCTGATTGGTCGTGCGGGAGGAAGTCCCGCCCCCCTCGCGCCGCGCGGCACGCTGGGAAACGCAGTCCCGCCCGCCATGCCTATGACGTGGAGCGGTGCTCGTATCGTAGCATCACAGGATTTGGGTTGGGACCGCCCTTCAAACCCACCCAGTCCCACCCCCTGCCATGGGCAGGGGCAACTTCCACGAGACCAGGTTGCCCCAAGCCCCGTCCGACCCCGAAAGGGCTGTCCAGCCCTGGCACAGCTGCCTAGGGCAGTGGTGGAGTCCCCATACCTGGAGGGATTTAGAGCCGTGTAGATGGTGGCACTGGGGGACGTGGGTTAATGGTGGCCTTGCAGTGCTGGGGGACTCGATGACCCTGGAGGCTTTTTCCAACCCTGACTATTCCATGGTTCTATGATGTCCAACAGGATACAGCAGCCCTGTTGTGTGGCCGAGCCATGTGAGGAGGATGCTGCTTATTCCTCCTTAATTAGACCCTTCACATAGAGCTTGGCCCCAGCTGCCATGACAAGGAACCCACTGTTGTCCACTGCAGGAGATGTGAAGCTAAGCTGGATGGCCATCTGGACTGATGCAATTTAGCTGCTTTGATGCAGGATATCAGTTTTATGTTAAGAGAATAAACAACAGCCCCAGTCTGGTCTCCTGGCAGATGCATCTTCCTACAGTGAGAGCAAATAATGGGTTTTCACCTGTCTTTGCTCAAGCCTGTTACTAATGAGCCTCTTTGGACCTTTGTTCCCTTTGGTGGGAATTGGGTCTGGCTTGTTGCCCTGGCTCTGCCAAGACATTCCTGGAGGAAACTGCACATTGTCCTCAGTATTTGTGAGAGCAGAGGGGGTAGGAGCAGTGCAGGCACCAGTCCTTGAGCAGCCACCGGCACCATTCCCGGTCACACGGAGGTGCCTACAGAGCTGGAAGTGGAGAAAGGACAGCTTGAGTATATCCTGCTGCAGATGCCAGGGATCCAGACAGGATGGGCGAGCAGCACCTGCCTCTCCCTGCCCACATGGAAACCATGGGCGTGTTCCAGCGGGAGAGGGATCAGCTCTGCCAGGGTGCCACACAGACACCGCTGGGGTCTCTGGGATCTACAGCTGGATTAACTTCAGCCCAAACCCAGCTGTTGGGAGATCAGCCTTGGAGTAAGATGGGTTTGACATGAGAGGAAGTGGCACTTGGGTCTCTGAGCACTGGCCATGTTTTATCTCCACCCCGGCCCTGACGGGGCTCCCTGCTTAGCTGCCAGTGCAAGCAGGGCCTTGGCAAAACCCCAGAAGGGTCTGTCCAGCCCTGGCACAGCTGCCCAGGGCAGTGCTGAGTCCCTGTCCTTGTAGGGATTTAAAAGCCGTGTGGATGTGGCACTTGGGGACAGGGGTCAGGGGTGGCCTTGGCAGTGCTGGGGGAGTGGTTGGACTCCATGGTCTTAGAGGGCTTTTCCAACCAAATGATTCTGTGATTCTACAATTACTCCACAACCTCCTTCAGCTGGAAGCAAGCGTCACCTGCCTGGGACAAGCAGCAGTAGGATCCTGCTTGTTTCCAAGCGCAGCAAGAAACGGGGGGTTTCACTGTCAGAACCTGGTTTTATTCCATTTGAACCTCGGCCTTTGCCCTGCAGTTCAAGTCCTGGTTGCTGTTAAAACGAACACTGTTATTTGTACACAATTGTTGGCATATTTCTGGTTTGTGACAATTGTTTCACAAGCAGGATTTACTCTGTTTCAAACAACAGAAGCCACAACATAACAGACGCCTGCATGTCATTCCACTCACACATTTCACACATGCAAGCCAGCGGTCCTTTGGTGCCTTCCATCGCTTGGTAACACATTCAGGTGAAGCCACGGGGGTTCAGCTGAGACCAGAACGACCGTGAGAGTCTGTAACCAGCCGGTGCTCTGCTGGCGAGCGGAGAACACGAAAGCACGACGATTTAAAGCGTTACTGGAGAAAAAGTGTAGCGACATCTAGGTTGGTTTTGAACAGTTTGACAGCAAATCCCAAGGAAACCAGGCGCACAGCCCCATCCGTGACCAGCTGAAGGTTTTCCCGTTTGCATAGTGAAGAGCTAACTCCAGAGCGGATGCGTCGCGGTGTTTTAGGGACACGGGGAGGGGACGGGGCGGTGTCCGGCGTGTGCGGCACGCGGGGATCATCCCAGCTCCCATCCCCGGGACACCCCGCGGGGCTCCACCATGGACAGGGGTGGTTTCTGTCTCACGTCCCCCACTGGGCAAGAGGGTCCAGGTTCTCCCGAAATGCTTCCCCTCATGTGTGGGACAAGCTCTTTGCCAACCTTCTGCTGGACAACCGGGAGGCAGGACAGGGCTGTTGGAGGGCCCAGGCGGAGCCCTGCCCTCGGAGCATTGCTAAAGGCTTGTTTTCTAAAATCAGTGAGAGTCTTTAAGGCTTCGATCTCCCCCTTTGCTTTCACTGAGAAAATACAAAGAAGCGCTTGTTCAAGCTACACTTCATGACTACTGTGCACTGCATGTACAATAGCATTGGAAGAGAAATACTGACAATATAGAACAACGTCATACAATCACCTGGCACGATCCCTTTTGGCACTTTTCCTTCATTTATCTGATCTCGCTGACTCCAAACACGGACCTTTCCGTACGGCTTTTCCTGGGCAGAGAGCCCCAGAGGGTCAGAAAGCAACTTTCTGGGAGTCGGTGGCATCTTTGGCAGACACAGTCCTTCTGTCACGGAACCAACCCCAGCCCCTCCAGATTAGACAGCTTCACATTTTGGGAGGACACTCCCATGCCCATGCTGTCCCACAGCCGGCAAGGAATGCCTTCATGCTGGAGGGAAGGCAGCTGAGGGTTACAAAGGACTTTCAGAGAAGTGTGAATAAATACTTGGTTTAATCTTGTGCTGCATCCACCATTCAGCAGGAGGTATTTTCCTTCTCAGCTGGCACGATTTCTGGCAAAGGTGGTGGCATTCCTGACCTTTACAGGGGAGAGGCTGGGAATTCCTGCTCTTTTGAGTGTAATTATTTACAATTTTTGTTGTTTTGTGCAAGCTTACATAAACTTCGAGAGTGTTAAATTAATAAAACATTAATCCTGGCTTTGCACCGCCGCAACCCCTCCACGACATGATTGTGATTCCACATCCAAAGGTCTCCTTGAATGCAGATGCCATGGCCTGTGCATGATGCTTGGGGAGTTGGGATCTCTGTTTTGGGGCAGCCGGGAGCACGAGGGGTCCCATGAAGCTTTTTTTGGCTGGGGACAAGCTCCGGCCCAGGCACTGCCTCCTGCACTTCTGCTCAGCTTGCATTTGGAATCAGGAAATTAACACACAAACCCCAAAATATTTGTAAAATCTTTTCAAAAGAAGATATTTAAGACACTGGCCTAGTGCATTGGGCTGTGAAATCTGTTTTAAGAGGGGAAAGAAAAGATACATTCAGCATGTAAATCTATTTTTTTGTGGTGTAAGCAGCTCAGGCCCAGCTGAACCGCCATAAACACCACAAGAAAAAAAGGAAACTGTTTAGGGAAGTCTGTTTGGGGCTCCAGGGATGAGCCACAGAGAAGGGGGCCTGTAAAAATAATTCTAAATCTAAATGCACCTGGGAAGTGCATATTTTAGCTCAAAGTGTTGGGAAAAACAGCACGGATTCCGAGTTAGAGCTGTGCCTTTCCCTCCTGAGCTCCAAGGGCAGGTCCAGGCCATCACTACTTCTCTCTGTGCTGTTCTTCTAGGTCCAGTCAAGGCTCTAATTCCTTAATTTCTTTCTAATTCACAGCTGGAAAGAGGAGCAGGATTTGGTTTGGGTCAAAAGCGCCTGCTTCAAGCAGCACCCGCCAAGGCTGTGGCGCAGGAGAGGGCCCGGAATGCCGGGAAGGCAGAGCAGGCCAGGTCTCACCAGCCCCAGGTACAACTTTAACCACCCAGTAGTTTGTGTGGCAAGGAGATACAGAGATAGAGATATATATTATGGAATCATTGCTATAAGATTTCTCAAAACAAAAGTGTCGATCCGTTGAAATATAGTATTTAAAATATATAAATTTTACCCAATAAAATATAAGATTTCTTTTTTTTCTTTTTTTTTTTCTGTTTTTTTTTTTTTTAATCCAGTTCAATTGGGGAAAAAAAAAACCTGCCAGGGTCCTTGCAGTGAAAAAGAAAACCAGTTCCTGTTTTCTTTTTGACCTTTTAAGATGGAGAAAATTCAACCATTTTTAGAAAGAGGAAACTGGGCAGTGCTGTTGTCTTAGATCAGATCTGTCTATTTATGTGCACTGGCTGCCCTCCGTTCACACCATCCCTAAGGGAACTTTGCCCCAGCACTGTGCTCATCCCAAAAACATCCCTGCCACCTGGCACACGGGGGGGGCAGGATGGGTAATGCTGCAGCCCCCACCCTGGACAAAGGTCCCTGTGGGCTCCCAGGGTCCCAGTGAATACTCTGCAAGGCAGCTGTCAAGGACTGAGTGGGAATGGTACTTTTCGAGCTACATTACTGGAAATAATCCATGAAATTAATCCATGGAAGAGTGTTAGAAACACTCAGAGCGTGGCCTGCCACATCCGTGCAGAGAACACACGCTCCACCAAGCCCAGGCTCTGAGCCAGCTCTGCTCCAGGCCCAACTTCATGCCTGGAAGTTTTTAGTGCATTGCTCACCTGAGCTTTCTTAGTGGTTTGAACGTGAAGGCAGGGAGCTGGAGCAGGGCAGGGCAGCGTGCCAGGACAGCGGGGCTCCCGTCCCACCGGCTGCCTGGAGAGCACAGCAATGCGCCCGACTGCTCGGGATGCTCCTCTGGGACAAGGACAGGCCTTGGGTGTGCTGAGAGAGCTCTGAACTGAGCAAGGGACGTGTCAGCTGGGAGGACATCCTTCCTGAATCTCCCTGGCTGGCGTTTCTCTTTCTTCAAAATTACAGGGAAGAACAGGAAACCCTCTTGGTTTGGAAAAGACACGGACTGGGAGAAAAGCTCCCTGGGTCCCAGTGCTCAGCGTGCGGCTCCAGCTGCTCCACCTGAGCTCTCTCCCCTGCCACAAACATGAAATTACAAGTCCCTATCAGGTTTTTCAGTAAAATCCTTATTTTAGGTCTTTCTTTTCACTGTATCTGGCTTTCTGCTTCAAGAAAGTGACGAATGATCTGTACTGCTGGTGCAGACAGTGAAATACATTCATTTGGAAGTACTATGGGGGGGCTCTGTTTAGGACTTCACAGAAGAAATAGGGAGCATAGATAAGAGCCTGACCCCACAACCAGATGCAGCCTGGGGGAGATAATGGGGCAGGCAGAGAGGAGAAGACTCTCAGACAATTTCCATGAGCAGCGCTCAGATTTCTCTTGGCAAGGGATGCTCCTCATACCCCACGTTCACAACCCTCCTAGCTGGGGATCCCACGTGTGCCCAACTGCGTGTGGAGGCCTTGCAGTGTATTCACAGGGATGACAGACAATTCCTTCAGACCAACGGATCAGAGAGGACTGGAGGATTTTTTTTCTCATTCTCTTTTTTTTTTTTAAATCTGAAAGGACTCTGGCTTCTCTCTGAACTGGACCTAGAAATGTCTTACCATCGAAATGAAAAAACAATTGCATGGGTGGAAGTAGGGCAAAAAATAGTTTTCCTATAAGATAATCTGATAAACCTCATCGTCCTCTAGAAAGGCAACATCGTCCAGCAGTGCTACTTGGCACCCAGAGTGCTCTTGGACCGCAGCAGATACCGATCCACGCGGACTTTCCGCCTATCCACTGTCCTGTTCTCGCTGTCGAAAATCCTCTGCAGGTGCAGGGCCAACCTCCTGTCCTCCTCCTCCTGCTGGAGCTTCTGCTCCACGTCCCGAACCTCCGGAGGCAGGCCCACCTCCCCTGCCACGTGCCTCAGTCTTTTGACGGAGCCGTTGTGCTCCAAGTGCTTTGTTTTGCAGCGTCTCTTCCGGCCCCGCCGCAGCAGCGGGGGCTGCTCCCCGATGATGTTCTCCACGGAATTGCAGGTGCTGTTCTGTACGTTGATCAACTCACTGTTGTTCAGGCATTTCAGCTGCTTTTTCCCCGATGGCTTGATGGGGACTCCGAGTGCGCTGTTGTCAGGCAGTGATGTGCTGACGCCCATGAGTCTTCTGCTCAGCATTTTTGGGCCTAGACTAAGACAGGATTTGTCCATGAATGTGTTCACTTTTAGGTCAGGGACTTCAGACACTCGTGTGTTTAGGGAGGTTACGTTTGATCTCACATCTGGTTCAGCAGCACCGTCATCTGTGGTTAAGGCCTGTGAACCTCTGTTCTTCTCACTCCCTCTTCCCAGCTTCATTTCACTGACAGAAGGGAAGAAATCCAGCTCAGGACGAGGCTCTCCTGTTGTGTCAGGGGGAAGGTGATCATCCTGCACTTGTGGCTGCTCTTTAGTGCAACTGCTGGAGTTGGTGATGTCAGGAACCACGATGTCTTCCCCGGGCTCCAAAGCCAAGGAGGTAAGGGTCGCTTTAGAGAGAGTCTTTTTGATCTGACGCTCCTGAAATATCTGCTCCCATTTTTTCAGTATTCTAGGACTGGCCTCATAGGTAGTTGGCTTCTGCAGGCTCCGGTTCAGGTTTCTGGGGGTGGATTTGATGATGAGGGGGCTCAGGACTCTGCCATCGGGAAGCCTCTTTGGGGGAGTGCACGGGGAGCAGACGATGGGCTTGAAGTGGTTGAGCTCCTCTGAGATGCTGTCGTTGCTCTCGGGGCTGATGGATCGCTCCGGCCTGTGCAGGGCCGACAGGGAGGACACGGCGTTGAGCACCAGGCGCTTCTCGGCCGTCAGGTCCGGGGCGGACAGGCAGCGGTTGTTCTGCGTGGACGACAGCACCCCGAGCAGCGGCATCGACGCGCCGGTGACGGGCAGCACCTGCAAGGCAAGGCAGCACAGCTGGGAAAGCCGCTCATGGAGGGGCACGCGGACAAGCAGGCGTGCGAGAGGAGGACGGCAGAACGGATGGCTGCTGCACACGGCTGCCCCTGACAGCCTCTGCTGGTCACAGCGCCTTCCGTGGCCCATGTGGGACGTGAGCGGGAAACTCCGGAGCCCAGCACCATCTGGGTGTCAAATTTATTACAGCCTAAGAGCTGCTCTTGCCACAAGTAACAACCACTCCACAGGATGGGTTGGGTGAGGAGGGACTTTAAAGACCATCTCATTCCACCCTCTGCCATGGGCAGGGACACGTTCCACTAGACCAGATTCTTACAAGCCCTGTCCAACCTGGCCTTGAAATGTGTTTTCTCTTTACCTGGATAAATCAGCCTGATGAGAACCCTTTCAACTTCCAATTAGCCTCCAATGCTACACAAGAACCCTGACACCTGCTTGCTTTTCTGCTTAGTAATTCCTAACCCAGCAGGATTTATTGGGAGGCGCAAGGAAGCGATTGGTCCCATGGCGATAACACAGTGCCACAAAGCCCATATTTTATATCTCCAGATTACTGGTGCTGTGTAACCTCAGATAAGAGCACTTACACACAGGAACCTGTTTCCAGATGCTGCCTGTACCTTTGTTTTGGTGGCTGGGGCTGATCTCTGCCTGCTCTTGGATCTCTCCTGAATGGTGTCATTGCAGCTCCGACTCCTCTCCACCTTGGCGGTTAAATTCCTGAAAAGCAGATGGGTGAGAACAGGAGCCCTTAGGAACAACCAGCTCAACAGCCCTGGCAGTAGCTACCTGTAGGAGAGGCATCAGCCTTGGCAGCACCTGGTTGGCAGAGTTATTTCCTATGCCCTCGGCAAAAAGGGATCCAGGAATCTTGGATTTGCGGCAGAGTTCTGGTCTGCGTTCACCTCCGCCCACGGCTCATAATTAACTGAGGTCAATGCTAATGAAGAAGCTGGGGAAACCCCTTTGCTTCTCACCTGGAAACACACCTGGTTACTCAGCTGCTGCCGCTGCGCCAAGCAACAGCTTTCCAGGGAAAAAGCTGCTTGGGGCTGATGCTCTCCCTTCATATCTGTGCTGGAGAAGGAACCAGCACTCTTGAGTTCATCCTACAGAATTTTGATTTCTGACTAATGGTTTAAATCTACAGGCAATGATTTTTCTCCTACATGGGATAAACATTAACTTCCTTAACTTCCAGGCAGGAAGTAATCAGACAGACACCATATTCTACCAATGAGTCTGCTCTAAAATTCCAGAAAAAAAGTCACTTATTTCAGATTGGAACCACCATTTGAATTAGAGCATCTCAGATGTGTTTAAAACAAGTCGAAGGAACATCTTTAAAGGACATTGAATAAAGTCTCAGCATCTTACCCTGAAAGGAAAGCAAAGGAGTAGGCACTGGTCTTGGAAACAAAAGCTGACCGATGTGTTTGCTTGCCCTGGAATGGTTCTTCATTTTCGGAATCCGAGAGACGTTCAGGAAACTGAAGTAAATCAAGGAAGAGTTAGCTGACATGTACAACAAAAAGAGTAACTTGGAAAATAAAGCTCTTTCTTGCAGAAGTGTTAAAGATCCCCAAATCCCCCATTTCTGATTATACTGAGAGGACATAAGGCATAAATAATACAAAAATAAGCACATAGCTCCTATATATAGCTGTTAGTCATCGAATAAAGTCAATTTATTGATCAAGAAAATGTGGGAAAATTCTACAATAAAGGTTACTGCAGGGTGTTGGTTACTCAGCCCCCATGGGTCAGCCTATCAAATGGAAATTTTAAGAGCATTTCCTGCAGAGCCTCCCAAATGAAATGGGAAATAGCCAAAAGTCAGCATGAAGAATGCATTGAACTTTGGTTGTACAACTTCACTGCAGAAGATTCATGGAGAAAAGTTCATGGAAATGCATGCAAGTCTGAAGACCAAGGATATCCCCAAAGCTGAGGGGAGCTGCTGTGTTTGGAAGAGTCATGTAGTAGAGGGTAAAAGGGGGGACAGAAACCTCGAGAAGAACATCTGCAGTCATAACAAACCTTAGAAGACAGTTCTCATTAACAAGGATCTTTATAATCTGCCAGCTCATAGCCTTCATAAACTACAAAAACTCAATCAAGGAATCCTGGAAAGCCAAAAGAATGAAAATTCTGACATATGGGCAGGAAGGAGAAGCATGAGCTTACTTACACACTCTTGGTTGCCTTTCAGCACTACAGATTCATCTTTCTTCTGCTGTTCCTCCATTTTTCTTTTCCCTACATCCACATCATCTAGAATGAACTTGTGAATCAGATCCTCAGATGTCTTTTCTTCTTGTAGTTTCTCTTCTCTCAGCTGGAAATAATGACAAAAGAGGTAGAGTAGTTATAATTTGAAGTCCTACACTTACAGATTGGCAAGACCAAGAGTTAGGTCACATAATTTTTTTGTGCCTTCATTTCTCCACTCCAGGGTAGAGCCACTGCCTCTCTCTCACAATAATGTGAAGATTGGTTTGCTTCTACACCACATTTGTGTTTTATACACAAGTATCGAGGATTTTATCTTCTTTGCAAAACAACAAAGGCACCGTGAGGCCCAGGGCTGGACAATGCCTTCTCTGCCACTGTGTTTTCTAAAATACAAAAAGCTTTTCCCTACTTGTAGATGATCATACTGCACATAAAAATGTGCAAAACTAGTTTCATGCAAGCTGTGATATTTCAGTTTTAGCCTTCTCACGGCCTGACACGCAGCACACACCATTTGGCAGACACATAAGCAGCATCACCTACAAGAAAAGGTGAGATGCAGCAATTCCCATGTTGAAAGCTACACGAGAGATGAAATCCCATTGTTTCACCGATGTGTGGGGATGGAGAAGATCCAGAGAGGCCACCTTACCCCTGAGAGCTGACTCCAGGCGCAAAGCTTGAATTCAGTTTCAAACAGAGCGGACAAGTGCAAAGGAATGCCAGGATCTGGGACACAAGGTACAAAATGCTGCCTATTTTGATCCTCACCTGAGGACTCAAACTCTCCTTTTCTGCCAGGACCTCTTTTTTTTGCAGACTTGCTATCAAAACCAACAACAGCCCTTTTCTCCTCCTTTCCACCACCTTTTCCTGATGAACAGGCTCAGCAGAACACACTTCAGATAACACCACCTGATTGTCCCTGCCCAGGGTAACATCATCCAGCTCCCTTCTCCCTCCATCACCCAGCCATTTTCCCAGCTTGTGTCTTGCCTCTTGCTCAACTTACACACAGCCCAGGAATAGTCTCCATGTACCCGTATATAGAACAGATCCTCCCTCCTTCCTCCATCCACCCTCGGTGCAGAAGTCATCCGGACCTTTGATTGACACATCTTCATCCCGCTCACGAACCACAGCACTAGGAATTCAACTCCCTGTGTTCTTCCTTGTATTTGGGCATAGGATCTCAGGTGCTTAAGAAGCTCCCTAACTCATAAAGGCACTGGGGGATGTTGCAACAACTCCTCATTCTTCCAAAAATATTTAGTGTTTTTCTTCCCTGCTGGAGGAGGGGAAAACCCCAAAAGTATGGACATATGGATGACAAACAAAACAGAGTTCATGAGGCATTACATGAAAAGCACATTGTGATTTTCAAATTGGGAAGGACCCAAATCCTACTGAATCCAAACCCCCAGAGATAAGGAAGAGAGAAACAAGGAGGAAAACAAGGAGGAAACAAGGCAGAAACCAGGAAAAACTCCACTCGTTGACTGATTGTGGGTGTTCAGCAAATATTTTCAAAGACCAGTTTGACTCCTTGCTTAGAGTTGTTTTAAGATGTATCTTTAAATTCCTCATCTATTAATAATCTCAAGCAATAACTACAACAGTGTCTGACTAACATAGATTGCGACCACATGATGCAGACATGATGAATAGTCTGCTCTAAGTCAACAGTATTTCTGCCTTTTTTGAAGCATCTGAAAAATAAATTCACATCAAGATTTATCATAAAGTGGTTTTTTTTTGGCTGGCTGAAATACTACCCAACACTCGTGTTCCTCCTGTATTTCTCATGTGGAAGAAAGTTATATGGAAATATTCCCTTTTCTGGCTAAATTATAAAATTATACTCAATTCCCAAATTGAAAGACACAAGAGCATGTAACAACACACAGGAATATTTAAGGATTTTGGGCAAATCCATGGCACAATTAGTGTGAGGTGACAACCCAAGCTTTGCTGACAGTGAAGTCAAAAAGGCAGCAATAGGATCCTAATCCTAATTAATACGATACACAAAAGAATTACGTCCAGAATTAAGGTTGCAAACAAAATCAAACTCTAATGATAAAATCTGTACTAATTACAAAAATAATATTCTGAAATAACCTTAGTGTAAACTATCTCCCAGAGAATTTGCTTCCAGAGGTGGCAATACTGTGCTGGGACAGGAGGACAAGAAACTGAAACAATGTAGTGTGAAACATGTACCCTGACAGAAGGACCTCATGTTATCTGAGTAGCATCTCTGAAATACTGGATGCAGGATCAACAGCAGCTGTTAACAGCACAGGTATCAGACAATGCATTTTATCCCTTTCGGATACCCCAACTGCAGGGGAAAAAAAGTGCTGTACAAGCAACCGATAATTTTTCACTCAAGAAACGCCCATTTCAGGACCATCGTTCCTGACGCTAACATCTAATTCCAAAAGTTTGGCAAACTCACATTTGGTATCTTCTCTTGCCTCCACAAACTGTCCAGGTTTGCTCCCTCCCGGAGCCTGCTCCGTCTGCCCTGGCTCTGGGAAGCTGCATGTCAGCACATGCCTCAGGTAGGAGTTTCCCTCCCACTGCCTGTGCTTACAAGCAACAGACTTGCTTGTGATAAAAAGACAGCTGGACAGGATGAGTTAGGGTTTTAGTACACAGAAATGACAGCCTCCTCTGGAAAAACATAAAATGCAAGAGCACCAAGGGCACAAAAGAGGGAAAACCAATCTTGCTATCCTGCACAGACAGCAACTATCTATCTCATTCTGAAAGAGCTGAGAAAATTAAACTACGATATTATCCCCGTCAAATAAAATAATTATGGTACCACTTTGTTTTCAACTGCAAAAGGCTGGGAAGCAGGTCAAGAGTTCAGGTTTATTAAACAACTCACATCTGGGAGACGTAAAAAGGTTTGAAAATGCTCCTCTCCCCTCCTCAGGAGGTTATCCCCTTTCCATGGGCAGGGAAGCTGGGATGAAACCCCGTGTCTTGAGACGTGGCAGGAAATCCAATCAATACACAAGCTTAGATTCCCAAACCTCAGTTTCTGTCTCCTCCTGACAATTCGGACACCAAGAGACTCTTGAGAAGTAGCAGCAGGCACAATTTTGCTTCCCTACAACTTCCTGACAGGAGGGTAGAGCCAGATGGGAGTCAGTCTCTGATCCCAGGTAACAAGTGACAGGATAAGAACAAATGGTGTCAAGTGGCACCAGGGGAAGTTCAGGTTGGATATCAGGGAAATTTTTTTCCTTGAAAGGATAGCCAGTCATTGGCACAGCTGCCCAGGACAGTGATGGAGTCCCCACTGCTGGAGGGATTTAAAAACCATGTGGATGTGGCACTGGGGAACATGGGATAGTGATGGCCTTGGCAGTGCTGGGGGAACAGCTGGACTCCCATCTCAGAGGGCTTTTCCCATCTAAATGATTCTGTGATTCTATTCTGATTCTATGAATAAGGAAACAGTGTGACTGCATCATCAGTTGTCATTTTACCAGCAAAATTTTACTGCCATTTCCTCTTAGATGACGATTCACAGAATTTCCTCCCACACAGCTCTTTCAGCTGAGCTTCACAAAAAGTGAGTTTAAGCTGGCAGGGGGAAGAAACCCATCTCCCATCTGGCAGGGAGCAAGAAGGGGAAGGCAGCAGGCTGAACAAGAACAAGACAAAAACATGCCAAAATGCCAGAAACTAGGTAAAGTATTTCCTTCTGACTGGAAGGGAAGGGAGACGTGTTGGCACTGGACTGCACACGGTATCTTTTTGCTGAAGCCAAGCTGTAGATAGAAAAACCTGACCATGCTGCAAATGTGCTTCCTTCAACTCGACAGAGAATTGTTGCTGAAAATGCCTCAAGTCCCATGGCTTTGCACACAAAGTGTCCCTGCCTTCCTGGCAAGGCACCTGAATTGGAGAAGGGCTTGCAGTTCCTATGATCAGTTAATGAAACAGTCCTTAGTAACCTGCAGTGACTCTGTCCATCAGTGTCACTGCTAGTTCCACACAAGGAGAAGCAGGAGGGAAGACCCTTCCATGCTTTTTAACTGTCTCCTCACACGTACGCATCTCTCAGATTAGTTATTTACCTGAAAAATCACCTAGGCAGTATTTTCCTGCTCAGACAAGGCTGTTTTTCTAACTCAGTCAGCCTCCCAGCCCTTTTTACACTCGTTGAGATCTACAAGTGAAAACCCAAAGAAAATTCTTCAACAACGAAAACCCCTCAGGTTCCTTTTCCCCAGCAGGTAAAATAATCAGTGAGGGGATGGACCCATCTCAAGGGAAAACAAGATCACAAAGATCAAAACTCCAGAAAATATTTTCATGGCCTTTAATTCCAAACCAGCTGAAAAGCCTTTATTCTCTTATCTTTTTTTTTTTCCTTTAAATGATATTTTTTTCTTGGCTAAAAAGAAATAGAAAACTCTGGTTTGGAATAGTTTGTTTTTGAGGAGAAGGATGTCATTGCAGGAGATGCCTTATGCTGCAAAAGCCTTTATGGAATTGCATTCACAACCAAACAGTCACTGCAAAGAAGGTACATTTCCATGGTCTGGAAGGCAGACTAAAGACAGTAAAATGTGGCTTCTACATGCTCAATTACAGCCATTTCCTGAACTGGCTGAACAGTATAAAGAGAAAAAATGACCTTTGTTACAGAGGAGGAAAAAAAGAGCCCTTCAGGTTTCCCTACAGGTAGGATGGCATTCCTGCAGGAAATCCAAGTTATTCTGGAAGAAAAAACACAATAACCCAGAATACTGACCTTCCTTAGCTGGCTTTCATATTCTTCTCGGAGTTCCCCTGTTTTGCTTAATTTAATGGGTGCTCTGAATATAAAGTCTGGAAAGAAAAAGGGAAAAAAAGGGAAATACTTTTTAGTGCACGGTAACTGGTGTTGGCCATTATTTCCCAAAAAGGGTGAGATCTCCACAGGCTGCACAAGAGGTTCTGCAGCATTTTTCTCAACCCCAGATGTTTATATTCTGCCATTGCTATCACAGCTCTGTTTAACATACAGAAACATCGGGAGGAGTATGGCCAAGTAATCCCACTTTGCACTTCCCGAGTTTCCTCTGAGATTCTCAAGAGTCCTTGACAAGCAGTTAAGCAATCAGGGAGCATTGGGAGGATGTAAACACAGGGGTGAAGTAACAGCCCGGAGATTTCACAGGGAATCTGAGTCCCAGGAATAAACCCAGGCTTTCAGCACAGGGAATCTGAGTCCCAGGAATAAAGCCAGGATTGAGGTGCCTGCTGCATCCAGACACCCCAGGCACACAGGCTGCCAGCAGCAGCACCACACCTCGAATTCACACCCCTGCCCCTGTGCCATTGATGCCGACGCATGGAGAACGCCCCCCGTTTCCTCGATAATGTCTCCTCCACATCCCCTCCCAGCCGTCTGCAGCGCTGTCCCTCCGACCCGGAGCAGCGCAGCCTTCTTCCCGCTTGCCGTGCGCTCCCCAGGTCAGTGTCTGGAAGCTGAGCGGGCAGGATGCTCTGTCTGGCAGAAATTCCCTGTCCTGCTCCCGCTTCCTCCCTTTCCCCTTGGGAATTCAGAAACCAAAAGCATACTGGCACAGGGTTATAGCTTAACTTCCATCCCTGGAGTCTGTTATTCCCGAGGAACTCCCTTGCTTGTATCAGCCTCACAGCTCCCTCCCACTTCTGTGCAGTGCAAGTCTGGGCAAGTTGCACTTCAGTTGGAGGAGCTCGGAGGGAAAAGGGAACAACCAGAACAAAACAACAACCCCTGGACAACCATCCTGGCTCAATCCGTATCAGTATTCCAGGCAGGGCACAGCACAGTTCTTCATCCCAATGTGCTATGGTCAGGATGGAAGAGGTTCGAGCAAGGAGGAAACATCAGGGGTACTTCCCACCCTGCTAAAATTAAAGGATATAAACCAGCAGCTCCACCACATGTTTTCACAGAATCCCAAAATCATTTAGCTTGGGAAAGATGTCGGAGACCATTAAGTCCAATCTGTGACCGATCCCACCCTGTCCCCATCCCAGAGCACTGAGTGCCACATCCAGGCCTTTCTTGGACACCTCCAGGGATGGGGACTCCAACACCAACCCAGGCAGCCCCTGCCAAGGCCTGAGCCCCCTTTCAGTGAAGAAATTCCTGCTGATGTCCAGCCTGAGCCTCCCCTGGCCCAGCCTGAGGCCGTTCCCTCTCCTCCTGTCCCTGTTCCCTGGCAGCAGAGCCCGACCCCCCCCGGCTGCCCCCTCCTGTCAGGGAGTTGAGGAGAGACAGAAGGTCCCCCCTGAGCCTCCTTTTCTCCAGGCTGAGCCCCCCTCACAGAACTTCCCTTATTTAGGAAGTGTTTTTACTTGGCTCAAAATGAAAGGTTCATGGCAGGGTGGGTGAATCAAACACCCAATGACAGCTGCCGACTGTTTTGCCGGGCATCCTCTGGTTCACAGCCACATTCCCCTCCTCCCTGGGGACGGGCCACAGCCCCGGTGCCCAAACATGCCATTTACAGACTGATGAAATCCTATTACCACCTGTCCTGCTTTCCCTTGGTTTCCCCCTTCAAAGTTCCTAGGGAGCCCTGTAACTTCAGTCCCTCCTGCTAGTGAGGGTGAGTGCAAACTTCGCAGCCTCCGGAGCTCTGAAGAGGCAATGCTGCCAATGCCAGAGCTGCACAAATCACAAAGCATTTATCTAATATTCGCTTCAGAGGGAGAAAAATAATCTCATGTAAGCAAACATTAACCATATAGATTATAAGGCCTTTTTTTCTCATTAAAAAGCTGCTATTCCCTCTTACTCACACGCCTGCACGAGCCAGGCTTGTTTTTAAAGGAAAACATCCCAAATGTCCCTACACATGTGATAAAAATCCCAAGCGATGTTGATGCTGGGGAGGCCAGGCTGCATTCCTTGCTCCTGCTTCTGCGCCCGCAACCGGCCGCACTGGAAGCCTTCCACCGGCTTCCCAAAATGTTTTTTCAATTGTGTCCTTGAGCGGTTCCAGTTCTTTGTGAACTTTATCAAGCTGAATTTCCACAGAGACAGTCCCAAGAGCAGCAGCAATCTGTAACTCGCCTGCAGCAAACTTCAATTACTTCTCAATGTTTAAGGCTGGTCTCCAGAGCTATAAAGGTGGAGTTTTTCCCTCCAGGGCACAAGCTAACCTGAGGGAAACAAGCACCAGGAAAGATGAGCCACGTCAACACTCATTTCTCACTTGGGTTCAGCAAGCCGGAAGAAATTTTAAATAATGGAATAACATTTATGTGTAAGTTGTGGTAGTTTAGCTAAAGGGGTCCAACACCAGGTGGAGGCAATTTTATCAATAGTATCTTTATGTACCAACTTGGATATTTTACAGATGGGTCAAAAAGAGATGAGACCCCAAATTTCCAACTCTGTATAGAAGAGATGAAAACAAAAATGTATGCAAAGCTGTATATCTGCATTTCACAGAACTCCAGGATGGGTCAGGCTGAAGGGCCCACAGGGGCTCACCCGGTCCCACCTCCCTGCTGCAGCAGGGCCAGCCCAGAGCACAGGGCACAGGACTGTGTCCAGAGGGGTATGGAATATCCCCAGGGAGGAGACTCCACAGCCTCTCTGGACAGCCTGTTCAGTGCCTGCTCACCGCACAGGAAAGAAGTTCTCCCTCACGTTCAGCTGGAACTCCCTGGGCTCAGGCCCTGCCCGTGGCTCTGGTGCCATTGCTGGGCCCCGAAGCAGAGCCCGGGCCCTGCCCTGAGCCCTCCCTGCAGCCAGGGACACCCAGGGCTGAGGGCCCCTCTCAGCTGGGGCTCCTCTCGAGGCTGAGCAGCCCCAGCTCCCTCAGCCTTTCCTGGGCACGGAGATGCTCCAGGCCCTTCCTCAGCTGCGCAGCCCCCGCCGGCCCCGCTCCAGGAGCTCCCTGGCCCTGCTGTGCTGAGGATCCAGAGCTGGACATGGCACTCCAGAGCTGCTTCCCAGGGCTGAGCAGAGGGGCAGCATCCCCTCCGCTGACAGGGCAGAAGGGTGCTGCACCCAAGGATGCTTCTGTCGGCACAGAACCATTCCAAGTGGAATCAGACTGGTCCTCACACTGGGAGGAAGACAAGGTGACCAGAGCATCCCATGTCTTTCTCTGGCACACCTCCCCGTGCCAATTCTGGATGTTCATGTCCAGGACAAGGCTGCTCAGCTGGTCCGATGTGTGCCACAACCCAGGACAAAAACAAAGCAGGCAAAATCATGGAAGAAAAGGCTTTTAACTTGATTTTGCAGCAAATTTCCTGCTTGCCCTTCCTCTCGAGCGATCTGTGGATCAACAGAACTGGTTTCTAAATGAAGCTGACTCTGAAGGGCTGCTGGGAGGCCTGCCACTGGGATGCTCCTTCCAAGCCCGCTGAGAGCACCGAAACAGTCGCAGTGGCAGGATCAAACCTGGCATCCTGCTTTTTTTATGCTGACATACAAGAGTTGCATCCTATTGTGCTCAGTCTTGGAAAGAACCAACTGATTTCTGCACTATTTAAGAGGACAAAAGATTTTCTGATTATTTAACACTGGCTTTCTTTATAAGAGGCATCTGACTTGCAGCCTCAATCCCCTTGAATGCCTCCTTCCTTTCCACGCCAGCTCGGAAGTGTGTCTTACACACCATCTCTGTGGAGCTGCACCCCTGACCAGCACATTTTATATTTACTGGCAAAAGCTTCAGAAACCTCCATCTGGTGGATTCAGCAACATGGGCTGAATAAAAGTAAAGTTGAACTCGATTCAGAACCCTTCGGTTCCCTGTCTGTCATTCAGAGGCTCCTGGGTTTTGCCAAACTGATGCCACCCGGCAAGTCCCAGCTCTGCCACCGGCAGCAGCAAATCCCCCTCGTCCCCAGCTTCCACGGAAATTTTCAGCAGACTTTGCAGCTTCCGTCTCCATTGAGGTTTTCACTGCTTTTCCTTTTAACTCCTGGCAGTTAACACTTGCAGCTGAAGATGAAATCTTAAATGTTTTCAAAACACAAAACAAGAAGTTAGGATTTTTCTGACCCTAGCAGAGGTGTAACCACTATTCAACTGGAAAATTATTTTTCAAGAGTTAATGATCCACGACCATGCCTCTCACACTGACCACTGGGGCTAGCTCTGGGTCTGGTCCTAATCACTCTCTTCATTAATGGCAGATTAAAAATAATTTAAGTATTGTGGAGGGCTGGAGATGGGACAACGATCAAAGAGATGGAGGTGCAAGCCCTCTGACAGCCTCACGGCCCCCAAAGAGGCACCCTATCCTATCTTCCCAGGAAATCTTAAATTTAATCCATCCCATCAGCAATACAACACTGTGACAAGGAGGAGAAAAAGAGATGGTGTCAGTTTTAAACAGTTTGATGTGGGGAGCAAATAATTGATTTTCCCAAGGCAGGGAAAGGCTTCTTCAGGCTTGCCGCTTCCGAAGTCGTAGCACTGTGGTCTTGAGACAAAAAAAAACAACTAGTGACAGCCTACAGAACAACAGAAATGACAGGAAATTAAGGGATCACCAGGAAATGCTCAAGAACTAGACTGGTTTGGTCCAGCAGGGAAAGGGGAAAGCCACTGCCAAAAAAAGACTGGGAGGAAGGAGGGGGAAGTCATGTTACAAGTCTGGCAAAAACACTCCACCCCCTCTTACAGGAGCATCAGTTATTGATTGTTGTGCATTGCTACTGGGCAGAGGAGAAACAAAAGAAATCTGATTCTCTGAAATGCGAGTGTACTTATTTTCTCACATTGAGCACCTTGCTGCAAACATGTTCTGTTCCTTCTCCTTGGCCATCTGAATCCTCAAACACACACCCGCAGTCTCCAAGCCTCCCATCTGCTGCTCCTCTCTGCCTTCCAAGAATTTCACCAAGCAACTGTTTTAATATAAGAAACCTCACTTAGCAAAGCACTGCAGCCAGCACTGGATCCCTAGCTCAAAGGCTGGCCTTACACCAGCATCTAGGGTGCCTTCCCAGGTGCTCTATGAACTTGGAGATGCCCACAGAGAGGACCTGGGACCTGTGGGCCACCTGCATCCTTCTGGAGCAGCAGCTGGCACCAGGCTGAAGGCAGCAGGGCAGCTCCAAGGGAATCGGTTGCCCAGGAGCTGTCAGGCAAACCAGCCCATGCCAAGACACAACAGGCAGCGAGTGTGTCTCTGCTGATTTCTCTCCAGTTTTGTTCGACAAGTGTCGTGACAAGGATTTTGACTTTATACCTATTTGGACAGCACCTAGTGCAGAATCCCCAGCCTCAGCCAAGGTCTGAGAGCTCCTTAAACCCACTATCATGGAGGAATCCCAAAGGGAATCACAAAAACTGGGACATGAAACCATGATTAATTAGCTGGTTTAAGCTGGAATAATCAAGGTATGTCAAGTGGTCATACTGAGCAGTTTTAAAGATTCTGCACATTTTAATTGATTTAATGAAATACCTGAGCTTAATCAGTGTTTGATAACAGAATCACATAATAACTGAGGTTGGCAAAGACCTCTGGAGGCCCTACCCTTCTGCTCAAGTAGGGTCACCAGGAACAGGCTGCCCAGGTCCACGTCCAGTTGGGTTTTAACTGTCTCTGAGGATGGAAACTCCACAACCACCCAGGGCAACCTGTGCCAGTGCTTGGTCACCCTCACAGTAGAAGGTATTTTTTTTATGGCCCGTGAAACTTGATGTGTTTCAGTTTGTGTCCTTTGCCTTCTGTCCTGTCATTGGGCACCACTGGGATGAGCTGAGCTCTGCTGCCTTCACTGCCCCTGCTCAGGGGCCTACAGACATTGATACATATATAGATACATCACATATCCATCGATAAGGTCATGGTGATAGGGAGAGGTTCGGGAGGCTTGGGAGAAAGCAAATGTCACCCATCCCTTCAAATAGGGCAAGGAGAAGGGCCAGCCCCACCTTGATTCCCAGGAAGCGGCTATTCCTGGAAACCACTTCTAAACAAGGACAAGGTGTTTGGGAGGTAGGCCGCTGGATTTAAGGAGAGGAAAGCAGGCTTAACCAATGTCTTCCATGATGAGACGGCTGGCTCAGTGGATGAGCACAGAGCAGCAGATGATGTTTATCCTGGTCCATGAGGGCCAAGTGACTGGAGTATCTGACATTCGAGAGGGGGCTGAGAGATCTGGGGCTGCTCGCCCTGGAGAAGAGAAGGCTCAGAGGTATTTCACCAATGTGTTTAAAAACAGAAAGCAGAGGAGAAGACAGAACCAGGCCCCTCTGCCTGGTAACAGGATAGGAGAAAATGGGCACAAATTGAAATAAAAGTTCTACTGAACATAGAAAATAATTTTTTACTGTCAGGGCCGCAGCATCTCTAACCTTGTAAATGGTCATAACCCACCAGGTCACAGTCCTGGGCAACCTGCTCCTGGTGACCCTGCTTTGAGCAGGGCTTGGGTCTCCCTGCCAGCTTCAGCTATGCTGGGACCCTCCAGTAAGCCTCACTAATGTCAGGAGAAACCACATCCACTGCTCTCTCTCTGCATGTAGTAGGTCCCTGTTTGTAATGGATCATCTGCCTTTGATTCCCCACACTATGAGCCCAGCTTGCATCACAAGTGGGAATTTGGGCAGGCAGAAAATGACAGCCCACACAACGACTATGTGCCTTACTGCCAGACAGAATCATGGAATCATCGAATGGTTTGGGTTGGAAGGGACTGCGTAGATCATCTCATTCCACACCTTGCCATGGGCCTTCCACTAGACCAGGTTACTGCAAGCCCTGTCCAACCCGGCCTTGGACACGCCCAGGGATGGGGCAGCCACAGCTTCTCTGGGCAGCCTATACCAGGGCCTCAGCATCCTTACAGGGAAGAATTTCATCCCAATATCCCATCTAAACCTGCCCTCTGGCAGTGGGAAGCCATTCCCCTTTGTCCCACACACATCTCACACAATTCAGGACAAGCAGAGAATTAAAATGAATTCTTCTTAAAAAAGCCCAGCTAAGACACTGCACCAGCATTCCTGCAGCATGGCTGGATACTCTCATCACAGCTCGCCTGGACCATGCCGAGTCCATTTCTGCATGACTGACACCACTGCCTTGGAGCAGAGATTGACTCGCGGAGTTCCCACAGTCCCTCCTCCAGAGGAACCACTCCCAGCCCTTCGGCTCAGCTCCCTCTGGACAGCCCATCCGTTCATTGATTCAGCAAATCCTTCTGCGTGAAGGCTTCCTAAATCTCTTCCAGGTTAGTGGGGTTAGTTCAAACCACCAATTTAAGTTGTTTAAGATCATCCTGCCAATTCTTCCCACAGCAAATTAGAGGATGCTGACACAAGCATGAACTGGGAGACCAGAAACATGCTCAGAAAGGAACGGGTTTGGCTAAAAGGATGTTTATCTGTAGCTTAAATCCTTGTTTGTTCTACAGGGTTCCCCTCAGCACAGCTATGTCGCTGAAGTGGGCACTGCTGCAACACCTCTCCAACCAACAGATCCGAGTACATCCCGAGTTCTGACAGCAGCAAGGTGGGCATCTCCAGCAGCTCCCACCAGGAAAGAGCAATGCCACCGTCTCAGACAAGGATTTATTTTGAAGGAAACACAGGGAGCAGTTTTCTAGGAGTTGAGGAAGGCATCTAGCATTGGAGGCAGGGAAGAAACGTGTGACAAAAAGCAATGAACTCAGGGATGAGGGACTTTTTTTATGTCAACAAGGGACTAAGACGCAAAACCCTTCCTGTCTTGACGCAGTACAAACCTGCCCGACTCCTGGCAGCACTGTTGGAGCCGTTCACTTTTGGGGCAAGGTTATCACAAAAACACCTGAATAAGTGGGGAAACATCCTTCCCACTGGGGCATCCGCTCCAGGGGACGATGCTATCCATCCCCTCCATCTCCTGGTGCCACAGAGCAGGGGATGCTCAGGCCCACTGCCCCCTTCCCTGCTCGGCCCCGCAGGACTCGGGCTGAGTCCCTGCAAGCTCATCGCACCTCCCGCGTTTGGCCCCGCAGGACTCGGGGGAGCTGAGCCCCCGCAAAATTATCACACCTCCTACGCCCGGGCACCCCCGCCACGCCTGGCTCCGGGCTGAGTCCCCGCGAACTCATCACACCTCAGCGCCAGGCCACGCCCCCTCCGGAGCAGACCCCCCCGCGAACTCATCGTACCTCCCGCCCGGCCACGCCCCCTTCGGCTGAGCCCCCGCGAACT
>VXAD01003528.1:0-130459 GCA_013399195.1 Dicrurus megarhynchus
TTAAAACACATATATATAACACACAGGAATGTATCATTTGGAGTGATTCTCTGCAGTTACTTTCTTGAAGAACAGTTCTAGTTCAACTGTCTTTTCATCACATGACTTGATCCAACTCTAGTAAAATACTGTAACTTTCTTGAGAGGAATGTAAGCCTGAAGAATGACCAATTGCACAAGTAAGTTCAGTTTAGCTTTCTGCTTGCTATACAACTATTGGGGTATTCTTTTGGTCTTTTTTTCTTTACGGAATGTTTTTGAGCAACTTATTGCAGGAGAGCAGCTAAACCATGGAAGGTACTCCAAACTTGTAGGCACTGACTTTCTCATAGCATGGTATGCATGTGAAAAGCTTTGTGGTGCTATTCTTAAAAATGATGGTAAAGGCTCATAATTACTCTTATTTTCAGTATTTACTTCATATCATTTGCTTATGTTGGCCTGTTCTGGCTTTAAATTGCAATTTTATTCTGAGAATGATTCAAAATAATGTAAAGGGATAGAAATTATTTAAATGCTTAATTTTCCCACAAGATTGAAGCCATAAAAAGTCAATTTCCATGCAAGCACATGGGCTGTTGATGGACATAATTACATTCTGGAAATTATGGTGTTATGAATGAAACCAGAATCTAGTATATATTGAAAATAAATCTTACATGTGTTCAAATAAACAGGCACTGTAGGAAGGCAAATTATTAGCTGTATAATAGCAACAGAGAACTATAGATTGTCTAAAAAAATTTGGCAGCTGCTTCTAAGGAAAATATTTATAGTCATTTTATAGTGCCTTGCATTTTTTCATGCAACTTGAGTATTTCTATCATAAAATGAATGCATAGGTGAGTATTGTGCAGAAGATACAGTAATTTTCAGACAGTTTAATTTGCATGGGATCTTGAATGCTTTGCATTTATACCATGTTTCTAAACTGAAAAGGTTAAAGAAAATAAATAATATTTTATATTTGTTTTATAGTCAAAATAATCCCAGGCATATTTTGTTAGTCATTAGATGAATGGCTATGCCTCTGCTAAAACAGCTGTAATCTAAATTGACTGTACACAGATTTAAGTCTCATTCTAACTGTATTTGTGCTGAATATTTTTCTGTAGCTGTTTAGCAAAGGAACTTGTTTACAATAATAAAAGTGAAAAGCAGAATAAATAAGGAATGCTTATCATTTTGATAGGCCATGAAGGAAACAGTGTTGTTTTTTTTTACTGGGGGACTAGAATAGCATATACAAAGTTCATGTTCCACGTGCTATTTGAATGCAAAATAGCTTTCTTCAAAATTGATATTTTTAATATCTTTTCCCCAATCTGTTAAAAAATATTTTAGCCCAGTGTAATTCATGGGATAAGACAGGTGATCTACTCTGACATTTCACTACTCTTGTCATATCAGTCTTGTGATCAAATGCTCACAATAATAGATATTCTTGATGGCCAGGTACTAAGTGTGGTTTTTACCCCAATTTATTGGATTAAAATGTTTATCAAAACTTGAATTAGCTTTGTACATAGCAAAGATGAGACATGTTATTCTGACTTTAATCACAAGTAGAAGCTACAGCTCAGTTTCAGTGTACTACATCTGCAGAATGACAATAGAGTTCAGTTTGCTGCTCCATTTTGCTTAGTTGCTTTAACTTTGGTCTCTCATTTTCAAAAGGAAAAGAAATTCTTACAGCTCTACATAAACTGTTGAAAATGTGACTGAGTTTAAAAGAAGAAGCTGATGCCTATTATGTCTTTAGAAAGAAACAGTTGCAAGAGTTCTGAAATGTGAAAACTTGCCACACACATCAGCCAAAAACCTTTATGCTCTGTGGATGTGGAATTGGGCAATTTTTTTCCAAAATATTGAAGATCTGAAGAATTCCTATATAGAATAGTTGTATTTGAAAACAACTTATCTCTGTATTTCATTCAGGCTCTGTACCCTATGAGGAACCTGGCTTTCATTGCCTCTGGCACTGTAGCTTTCTCACAGCATTTTGCAAGGAGCCAGACAATGACTGGGAGTATCAGATGAATATTGATAGAGAAGTTAAGATCCTGATGTTGGTGTGTGAGTTCCTCTGAACTTAATGTGTGAAGCTGTACCCTGGAAGATGTGAAAGAAGCTGCGACACTGTGGTTAAATAGCTGTAGAAGGTGAATGTTGTATCATTAATGCATCATTAATGTGTTGCAAAGTGCAGTTGTGTGTACTGGAACAAGGACAAGACAGGTGGAAAAAATAACGTTAAGTGATGATATGGTAGCGTTTTTTTCCAAATAAAGTTTGCCATCTGAAAAATATGTAGCATCCTGAAATGCAGTCACTAATGGGCAGAATGTACAGTATTTATAGAAAGAACCTCAGATTTAAGATGCTTTGAATGTGTCATCCATATCAGCACCATTTGTTTGATTTCCCTGTTTTACAGTAATGTGATTCTTTTGAGGACGATGTTAAGAAGGTCTTTAGCACTGTTTGCCTGAGGTATAGATGAGATGCTATTACTTTCTAGTAGGCCAATAAAACCAGTCTGCCACTAGAGTATTTATTTTCTCTTTTCATTGGTGGTTAGAAATAGCAGTAGCTATAAATTATTGTTCCCTTGATACTATTGGGCACCACTGCTTTAGTAAGGGCAGACCATGTAGTCTCTTTTGGAGGAAGTGTGGGTCTTACGCTGAAGCCGAGCCAATCTGTATAACTGAATTTATGTGCTCATCTGACCAAAATGTTGACGTCTCCTCCTGTAATTTTTTTACCTCCTGCAGTGGAGAAAACATTCACGAATGATGAGTCACATTGTTTCTTTGTTATGTGCAATTATGGTCTGTTTAGGCAACAAATTCCCATGGAGTGATCCATGTACCTCTCAAGAAAAAGTGTGTCTGAAGTGTTTGGGCCACAATGTTCACTTGTGCCTTTTCTGCTCTGCAGTCTGTAAGCTGTTAATCAGTGCATTTAGTAATTTTTTTGACTTTTCCCTAAGTTACATAACACCTGTAACTTTAGTCCAATGTATTACAGAATAATAATGATATTTGGTTTGGATTTTGTATGTTGGTTTTTTTTGCTGACACAAAATCTACTGTTTCACAGAGAAAATATTCTGGTTTGGGATGGACTGGGCAGGAATAATACTGTGTACTTTTGTCTCAGATCCTTTCATCAAAAGCTGCTTATCACTGTTACTTTGCATTTTAATACCATATTTTTAATGCAATTTTTACTTTGATCACATAGGATGTAGAGTTTTATCCAGATATTTTTTCAGCATAGCAAGTAGCACTCTCCTGAGTCCTCTGCATATGAGGTCTTTGTTAATTTTTTTTATGGACATTGATTAATTTATCCCTTTGATAAAGTTCCTTAGCTCTTGAAAGCACTTAGCTCTAATTCCCTATTACTTCTATTACCAGATTGTTCCAGAATTTAATTCCCCAGAAGGCTAAAAATCTTCTAATTACAGCCTAAAAACATTCAATTATACGCACTCGTGCTTGTGTCACTGTTGACCTTCACATGATGAGAGCTCTCATCTGACCCTTGAGGTATTTTTCTGAACTGTGCTGAATGATGGTGTGGAAGGACAATATTCTGTGAATCATGCACAACAGCCATTTGCAGTGTGGTAGCACGCTGTCACAGGAGGTTCTGTGACTCACATGGTCCTTCATGCTTGTAATGTGTGCAGCAATTTCTATTCACTTGTATATATCTTAACTGAATTGATTAATTCTTTAAACTTGTACTCTTGCATGCCTTTCTTCTGCTGGGCAGGGAAAAAGACTGTGTGGTGTTACAGCAGATTAGGTGGGACCTCAGGGAGTGTATGTCTAGGTCAACCTCCTACTCAAAACCATGTCGGCTGTGAGATCAAATAGGGCTCACTGCTCACTGCTCAGGGCTTCATCCGGTCAGGCCTCGGAAACATTCAAGCACAGCTTTCTGTGCAACCTGCTCCAATGCTTGACTCACCATCCTCAGGGGGGAGAGTCTTTCCTTTACATGCAGTCAGATATTTCCTTTACATGCAGTCAGATATTTCCTTTACGCGCCTGAGTCTGTCCTACTTTGGTATGTGGTGGTTGTCCTGCACTGTGGAGAGCCTGGCTCTATCTTGATAAATCTCCCTGTGGGAACAGGTCCTTCAGGAGCTGTCTTTTCTCTAGGCTGAACAGGCCCCTGCTCTGACACAGCAGTAGCCCTCCACTGAACTCTTTCCAATTTATTGATGTCTTCCTTGTATTTTCAAACCCAAAATTGTATGTGATATTCTAGTGGAGTCTAATGAGACCTGAGTAAAGGAGGATGATTTCCCTTGATCTACTGCCTGTGCTCCTCTTGATACAGCTCAGAACACTGTTGGCCTCCTTGCTGTCAGAGATACCAATGGCTCATGTTCAACTTGGTGTCTACCAATATCCACAGGTCTTTTTTTCACACAATGGTCTGTACCATTGAAAGGAGTTCCTCCTTGCCAGGTATTGCACTTTTTATTTGTCCTTTGTTTAGTGATATTCCTTTCAGCCCATTCCTTCAGCCTGTCTAGGTCCATCCAAATGGTAGCCCTGTCTTCAAGCATATATAATTATGTTCTCCTCTCAGCCTGCCTCCAGTTTGGTATCATTGTAGACTTTAACTGCAACCACTTCACTGCCTCTTTCAGGTCACTGATAAAGATGTTGAACAGGACAGATTCCAGGGCAGTCCCCTGTGGTACTCTTGTTGTTAGTGGCATCCAGGCCAGTAGGTTTTGTTGTCCTTCTGCAGACACATAGCATATCAGCACTCAGTGACCATAGATCACAAAGGAGCATTGGTAGGACAAAGCTTAGTTGATGTACTAACAAGAGGTAATCAAGTAGTTGGGGGCTCAGTCTGTAATAATCTGTGCTACAGAAGGCCAGTGAAACCTTTGCTGAATATGACAGATCTGCAGTAAGTCTCTATGGCAGGGACTACCTGTTACTACAGCATACCATGTGCTATTTTCTATGCAATTACAATTTCTATGGGGTTTTTTTCCTATCTTAAAATGTCCCATCTTCTTGTAAAATATTAGGAGTATCCAAACCCAGGCTATTTTAAAAATAAGGAAATAAGGAAAGATAAGGGTGTAATTGTGATGGAAATAATTACTTGGATTGTTCAGACTCTAAGCCTGGCTGATCTTGCTGCTACTGTGAATTTGCTCTAACATGTTTCTAGAGTACTTTGACTCCATGTATGCCAGGTCACTCACTCAACAGAGCAAAAGCATGCTCTGCTGGCAAATATTGGAGTTCTGTGTCAGTCTGCTGATGTTTCTTGACAAGGTGTTGACCTGGCTGGTGGTTAAACTCCACCTTGAAAGAGTGAGCACACCTGACACACAAACTCAGACAGTAGAAACTGAGCCTAGGGTAGAGAAGGTTACTTATTCTGTTGTTGATATTTCCAGTCTGAAGCAACGTTTTAAATCCTAAATACACTCTTTGGAATGGTTTGAAGTAGGGCAGGGAAGACATCCACTGACAGGGATATGTTATGTGATATGGTAGGATCCAGAAGCGAAGTACTCTAGTGCTGTCAGAATAAAATCTCTCAGCTAGCTACTTGTGTTTCCAGTGTGAAATAGAAATTAGTGTCTTGGACAATGTCAGGACCGAGGGTAGCCTTGGGCACAAGTTTAACAAAGTCTGATGAGCATTGACTTGGCAGCAGAGAAGCTGGGCTAATGTGTCTATTCCCAGCAGTGGGACCTGAGGAACAGTCAGCTCCAAACTGCCTCCAAAGAAAGTTGAAACTGTACACATCATAAGGGTAGGCATATCCTGAAGTACCCATTTAATGAAAAATAAATGCTTGTTTCCTCCAGGACTTGCTCTCAATGGGTATGTTTTATTGCCAGCAGTTACTAGCAGGCGCTGTAACATATATATCTGTTTATCCCGTAAAACTTGGAATAGACTGTGCTGGTCACAGGGCAATCCGAAAGATTGGAATATATAATTTTTTATTGGTTTACCACATCACTTCCTCTATATTTGCCTGTGGACTGCAGAATTAAAGCATTACCTGGGATTTATGTGAGAATAAATTTTTAAGAGCCTACATTTATTGAACTTTTTTTAGTCCAGTTCCTCCAGCTGCTTATTTGAGTGTTCCAAATATGAAAGTTGTTAGCATACTTAAAACTTTACTTTGCATGGTGGTTTATACTGTGTGTTCATTTATTATGAGTTATGATATGCTGTGAAGATAAATAACTGAAAATGCAATCTGAAAGTCAGTATCTATATGTGTTTAATTGAAGGAATTATGAAGGAGAGACCTCAGCTGTGCTTGGCAAATTCGAAAATTACTTCCAGTTTATCTAATGCCTTGTAATATGAAATGAACAAGATCAAATTATAATGCTATGGTTCATTGAGCGCGCTTGATTAAGATCATTGTTCATTCACGTAAGAGTTGTCATTTAATACTTATATTGTTGAAGAAATGCATGACTTGGAGCCTAATGGTGCTTACCTTTTCAAAGAAGAGCTATTTATAGAACATAGTTCCTGATGAGTATCTTAGCACAGGTAAACATGAGCCTGGAATACATTGAAATATGTTCTCTTCCTAATAGCCTTTTCCTTCCTGAGTAATTATATTGCTAGAAATCCTCCTACTACAAAGTCTTGTCGTAATTTACAGAGTCATTCCCTTTCCCTTATGGAAACAGATTACAGTAGTATTAACACTATGACTGTACCAGTGTAGCCAAAGCAGAGTGATTTTTATTCGTGTCCTTGTGACATATGTCCATGTCGTCTGTCATATGAGCACCTGGATCAGCTCTTGAGTGTGTGTTGGGTGATGTTTGAAACAGCTCACCAGCTTCAGGGAGCATTAGAAGATACCCAACTGCAGGTGGTGGGTGCCTCTGCCCTGTGGGAAGACAAGGCTTTGTGCTACTCTGCAACACACACAATTCCTTTTGAATACCTGTAATGTTACGTCAGAGTCCTAAAAGCTTTTTCTCATATTGCAGAAAAAACTACTGTATTAGGCTACATGGTGTGATAGAAAATACATACTAGAAAAGAATGTCACAATTGCAAATAAACATCAGTCTCAAAAACAGTTTATGAATTCTACAAATACATTGTTGAAATCATCACTTCTTATATGACAATAAAACTTTTGCTTTCAGAAATAACATTTACTTGGGGTTTTGGGTTCTAGCATCAGTTTTAACACTGGTTGGGCTCTGGTTTCATACCTTTGGTTTTGAATTGTGGCTTCTCTGATACTCTCTTTTGGTAATTCTGATGTTCACTGTGGTTTATAGGATATATTTTTTTTCCCTAGTTAGTAAGATTTCTCTTCATGCTGATATCCCTAAATTTCAGGCTTAGATCTATTAAAGGTAACTGAAATTTAGGTTTGTCCAGGATATACAGAAATATGGATTAGAAGTTTTCTAATCTATATAGTAAAGAATTCTGAAAGAAAATCTGAATGGCTTTTGTACTCCTCTGCTTAAGAGAGGTCAGCTTGAATGACAGGAAGTTCATGGAATTTATGTGTGGAGCTCTATTAGTGCAAAGCACACATTCCTATGGTGCAAAAAAGATAAGTAGATAAAAGGTAGGTAACTTTTTTCCTAAAGCAAGCAAAGAAACAAATCAACCAAAAAACCCCAAATGAAGCCACACCAATTTCCTGCAATGTCCTTTTGTGGCTTCTCCTTACATTTTGACTTTTAAAATACATGTTCTAATAAAATGTTTGAAATTACCTTTCTGTTTGTGCTGTGCTCAAAACACAGTAAGAAGGTGTCACTGATTATGAATGTTGATAGAGTCACTATATAAGCTTCTAAAACCAGAAATATTTTACCTCTGATCTTTTACTTACAAAACAAAATGACTGCTCATATGAGAAGCACTGTATGAGAATTTATTTTTAAATGTTTAATTAGGGAGTGCCTAATCTAAACCTACAAAATTCCTTTCTTTTTCCCCCAAGATACATGGAAAATTGACAAAATGTTCCTCATTCTAGCCCATGTTTTGAGGGGTAGAAGAAAGGGGTAGTCACATTTATTTGGACAGAAAGCACTTATAGTCAGGCAAATACATAGGTTTTGCCTCAAACTTCTCAACACAGTGTGCTTCACTTTTCTGTCTTTGAGGGAAGGGGAGTTAATGGACTTTCTGAAGTCAGTAAAAAATTGATCCTAATTCTTCTGTGGTATTTGTGTTAAGAATATCTAAGCTGCTGTCTCTGATGTGTGTTCTTCAAAGTGCTTATGTTGATTACTTGGATTTTCAGCACCTCTTCACAGTTTTGTTATTCTCTGGTAATTACTTTGAGAAACATCCAGGCAGTCTTTCAAACTGAATCCCTCCAGTTCTAAATGAAAAACATCTAAATCAAAGTTTCTGGGATTGTGCAGAAATTTAAGAATACAGCTTGTTCATTAGGGATAATTTCAAGCAGATGCTACTTACAGCGATGGAGAGGAATACGTCTGGCAACTGCAATTTCCTTTTTGCCTCAGATGATTTGTTTCTGTAATGGCTTTGTAAAGGTATCTCACTTCTAGAACAAACTTCTTTGAAATAGAAGGTACAAAACCATGAAAAAAATCCAATTGGATTTATTTACGGTTTCAGTTATATTTGCCTTTTTAAATAAATGGAATATGTTATGCCTTGGCTCATACTGGCTAAAACTGCACTGCATTATGTTTCAACCAGGAATGCCCATGATTCAGTCTGTAGCCTTGGTGTGTTTGTGTCTGTTGCTGTATTAGAAAGCTCCTCCCAAATCCTTGTGTATTCTATGGTTTATGGCTTATCTAAAAATAGTCATTGTTGTCATTGCATCAGTTAAAATACAGTAGTTGCCTTTTTTAATTGGCTTATATGTCAAGGACATTTTGTGTCCTTTGCTGTCATTAATAAGCAGATTGTTGTTGATTAACAGACCTGGATTTAGGAAGCAAATTTAACAGTTTCCTTGGAAACATGAGTTGGGAGCACTGATCTACAGAGCATGACAACAAGGCTACCTTGAGGGCCATCCCTTCTTCCACCCTGCCTCCTATCCCAGGGATAGAAAATTAAGAGTGTGAACCAGCATTTTAGATATTCCTGACAACAAAGAAACAATCCTCAAAACATCCACATGGGGCTTATTTATTGTAGGTTGTGCAAGTTTGGGGAGAAGACCTTGACTTTTCACAGGGAAGTTTTAGCGTAAGTTGACTGAGTGAGGTGCTTGAACTTCTAAAACAGAATTCTGTGAATTGCCAGACGGAAGCAGCTCTGGCAATGTGGTTTGCATTGGCTGCCCAGCCAGGGACCACATAAGTGCATGGTGGTTTGTGACTCCTGCTGTCAGTACAGCCCTTAACATGGGAACTCAACAGTGGGTTGTGTTTGGAGGCTGTACATTCCCGTTCCTGTTGTGGGGCAGAAGGTCCGGGTGGATGTCACAAGGCAGCTCTTACAAGAGATTTTTGTGAATTTTCTGCTTTGCACTCCCCATGTTTGTGTCACAGGACTTCTTGTTAGCCTGAAAGCTCAGAGGAAGCAGTGGAGGCTGGCGGGCTTTGCAGCGTGGTTTACCCTCCTAAAGTGATGTACCTTACTGTGAAAGGCCAGTCTGTAGTTGGGGGCAGTAATGGACAAAGTAGCATCATGTGGATGAATACACGTGATAGAAAGTCTTTATGTCCAGCTGAGGTGTGTACTACTGCATTGGGGTGTCAGCTTGAGTGGTCAGTATTTTCAAAGAACATTTTATTTTCCTTTTTTTTTTTTTCTTAAATGCTGACTCTTTTTGTGAAGGGATTTAAAGAAAGTGTAATCGAATGAAATTGCTAGTTGCTTTTTCAATCCTGTATTTAAGATCGTTGTCTTTTCTAGTAATAGAGCAGTAAGTTTTACTCTGAGAGTGTGTTTATTTTGCTTTGGTATTATTAGTTCCAGGAACCAGATATAGTTTGGATAATTTGCAGGTTTTCTGTTGCACAAAAATTTGCTTTTCTCTATATTCCTTCTCTTTCTGTTCTTAGAGAGAAGGTGCTTCTTGCAGAACATTGCAGAATTTTCTGGTTAAATGGATTGCAAGGAGGAAATATATTTGTCCTATTTCCATTTTTATTGCACAAGGAATCTATTAATCTGTATTTTTATTGGTTTATAAAATAGAGTGAAATTCAACAACAAAGGACTGCTTTTCCCATTGTCTCTCTTGTTTTCATCTAAAAATTGCTTCTCTGTTCCAATTTTCTTTTATATTGCAGGGAAAACCTTACCTTCTGTTTAATATGCCTTTTCTTGTCTGCATTTGAAGGGAGATAATTTAATAAATTTTAGAGTTAGAATCAAGTCACGCAAATGGAATTGACTAATCCTAAGAGAAGATTTGCTAACTTGATTGTATTAATGTGACTATCCAAGTTGCTATGAGTTTCCAGACATTTAATTAGTACCTCTGGCAGCATACTCTCTTCGGCTTTAGGTATCGTTTTCTGCTCTTCAAAGTATCCGTAGTGACTTCAATGCTAAGAGGTGAAGCTCAACGCCACCTCCTCTCTTTCTCACCAGGGTTCTGCCTTTGCAGATAATTTGATTTCTTTTTGGAAACACAACCCTTTGGGGAGCAGGACAACCAGCAGGTGTATAAATCTGCACATGGCAATGCTTGTTAGTCTGGGGAACACAGCATATGGAGTTCTGTTGTTAGAACAGAAAATTGAGATGTACAGTTTCATTTGGATCAACCTGCTGCCAAATGTACCATTGTGTTTCCTCCATGCAGCAATGCTGGTTGGAAACTACCCGGATTTGTCCTGTGCTGGTGGCTTCAGCAGTACATTGTTGTAGGACTTTTGTGTGTAAGGGTCATGTGTGCACAGAGAGAGTGAAAAAAGACACTGATGGTGGAACTTAGTTCAAATGGTACATAAACGTTGTTATCTCCGAGGTTTAGGGTGAAAAATGTGTGGGTCAAGATCCAAATCCTAAAGTGACACACACAGAGATCACATTATTAATAAATTCAGAGTTTAATTTGACAGAAAATAAAATACAGTAACATGAATGTACAAAGAATTTCATCAGATAGGAGTAATATTCCCAGGAATTCCTGTGAAAAAGAAGCCCCCCCAGGACTGGGAGGGCCATTAAAATTTAAGGAGTCTTATAGCAAGGATGACTGATGAAAGGAAGAAGTTTCTAAGAGCATTAGGAAAAAAGAAATAGGCTGAAGTATATGTGTGAGAGGCAGGTTCACTTTCTCATATGAATGAAGTGAGGATTACACCTGGCCTTAATGTCTGTTGTGAGTGGAGTCAAGGTCCCTGCTGCTGGGCTTGGACTACTTGCTTTCCATCCTTTCTTTTCTTCTGGTTCTCACTCTCCCTCTCCAGACCCTTTTGCTATGTGCAAACTTCATATTTATGTGAAGAACCCCATTGTCAGATTCACCTGTGCTAAAAAAGGGGCTCTTAACTTGGCAGCTGTGTTTGGGACAGTACCAGAAGAGTATAAAAGACAGTCTTGGGTTGAATCAGAAGAGTGGCATATGGCTTCTTCCTTTGGGGAAAAAAAAAAAGGAGGTTTTCCCATTATCTGGGAAATTTTTTCCAGGGCTGGATCATTGTGAGCTACCAGCTCTTGCTATCTCCTTCTATGTGCTGGCAGTTGTACACAAACTGAGGCTGTAGCATCATGCCTGAAAGGAGAGTTGCATGATCATGCTTCCCCATTCCAGGTCCATTGCTGGTCCATTGCCCTTCCTGAGCTAACACAGGCAGCATCCAATTGGTACAGAAGCCAATGAGATTGGCCTCTGATCAAGTCCATCTACTCTTCTTTATTGCTAACAGCTGCTGGCGATGCATGCCCTTAGACATGGCTGAGCAAAACCTCTGTGTGTAACCCCTGGATCTGACCTGCAGTTTCAGCCAGTGTGGCTGTGAGTCAGTAAACTGGGTGCAAGGCAGGAGCTCTGTGTTGTTGCTGGTTGTTTGGGGATTTTTGTTGGTGTTGGTTGGTTGGTTGGTTGGTTGGTTAGTTGGTTTTTTCCCTTTGGATGTACAGCAGGACTTAACTCTCTTCCAGCTATAATTTTCCAGTTTGTCAAGTTTTCCAATTCTAATGGAGAGATGAGGACGGATTGAATGTAACTATGGTAAATAGCAATGAGTGGAACAGCCTATTGAAGAGGAAAGTGCATTCTTGTCGAACAACTCAGAAATTGGTTAAGAATGGGGTGATGATGGGGATGAAGTGGCTATAGGTCTGTTCCTCACAGAGACGACAGAAAGGAATTAGAGTTATGGAACAGAGTGTATGAATCCATTGTGTGAGTCTCAGAAAGGGGAATGGCTCTGTTGACTAACAACAGCTGATGGCAGTCAGCCCAGAAGAACTAATTTTCAGTTTAGAAGTTTCAGAGTTCTCCACATTAAGTGAGGAAATCTTTGGATAAAATAAAATCCTTGAGATAAAGGGGGTTATCAGTCAAGAAAGGGGATCTGAACGGCCTTGCTTTAGCATTTGAAGCAGAGCAGTGTGCCCTTGCTGCAGAGGCGGCTGATGATATCCTGGGCTGCCAGCAGGTCAAGGGAGGTGATCCTGCCCCTGTGCTCTGCACAGATGAGGTCACACCTGGAGTGCTCCATCCTCCTGTGGGCTCCCAAGTACAAGACCAAAGTGGATGTACTGGGGAGAGTTCAGGCAAGGGCAAAGAAGCTGATGAAGGGACTGGGATAACTCACATATGAGGAAGGGCTGAGAGAGCTGTGAATGTTGAGCCTGCAGTACAGAAGGCTCAGGAGGATCTTGCCAATGTGTACCAAACACCTGCAGGGAGGATGCAAACAGGATGTGGCCAGGCTCTTGTCAGTGGTTCCCAGTGACAGAACCAGAGGCAATGGGCACAAACTGAAGCACAGGAGGCTCCCTCTGAACATCTGGAAATATGAGGATGACTGCTCAGTAGCACAGATTGTCCAGGGAAGTTATGGAGTTTCCATCATTGGAGATATTCAAAAGCTTCCTGGGCAATCAGCTCTAGGTGGCACTGACTGAGTGGGGATGTTGGGCCAGATGACTTCCAGAGCTCCCTTTCAACTTCAACTACTCTGTCATTTTGTGATTTTGTGAAAATAGAGTCTTTGAAGAGGTAATTAGTAGAAATACCCTTGTTTCCCCTTCTTCTTTTTTCCCCCCTCTTTATTAGAGTGGGAAAAAAAAAAAATCTTGAAACTTTTCTTACTCTGGTGGTTAATAGGAAATAGAACCAGTTTATACAGACTAAAATGCAATCAAAGTGGCCAGAGTAATGAATAATGAGTGTGAGATGACAGGAATAGCAGCAGCTCTTGACCCATGTAACAATTATAGCAGCAGTTCTTCTTCTGCCTAACAGCTCCTGGGAAAAGGAGACCTTAAGTGGGTGCAAGGACACAGGAATCTGCAATATACGGGAAAGCGTTCACAGCAGTGGATAAATTAAAATCTTCCTGCTGTGATATCTATAACTAGCCCTGAAATGGATTATCCATTTAGGGATACATCTTTAACTAATGAGAAGCATGAGATTCCTAAGACTGTATAACCATTATAGTTTGGTTTGAATTAAGATAAGAAGCCTTTGTGAAAGCTGGAGATGATTAAGCACAAGGTAACTATATCTTGGATTTTAGCCCTGCAGGAGTGACTAAGGAGAACTCCTGAACCCTGTGTCTGAAGATAGAGATGAATTTTCTCTCGAGGAGATAGAACAAGTGGCCTTAGAACAAGTGACCTCTGGGTGTTCCCAAAGGGAGTCTGGAAATAAGGTTGTTACAATTGGATGCTGAGCCTAGGGATGGCAGCAGCAGTGGTAGAAATTCTGCTGAAAGTGTACCTACGACAGACCACCAGAAGTCTCCAGACTCTACAGCATTTCACTTGTAGGAAGGGAAATTTACACATTTGAGACAGAATCATAGAACTCCTTTAAAAATCCAGGAAAATTTCTGGTATTGCTGAGTAACAAAAATAGGCTTAATTGACAATAGATAGAGAGTATAGATGTCTAAATACTTATTTTATAAATTTCAGCCATCCATTTAGGAAAGAAAAAAAGAGTTTTGAACAAGGAATCAGTCTCATGTACAGAGTCAAATTCAGTCTCTCATGTTTGGGCAAAAACTGCATTTATCTTCCAGCTGTTCTGGTCTTTATTCTGTGTTCCATTTCTCAGAGAGGGCTTCATTCTCCATGAACTATCCCTGAAGCTGTTCTTGCTTGTGGGTACTCACCCCTACTATTTCTTGTATTGGAATTTAGAAGAACTGAAGTACTGCTTTTTGTGAGTTTGTTTTGGTTTGTTTATATTTAAGAAAGATCCACTTAGTTGAGTGATGCCTAAGGAATTACCCTCTGGGCTAGGAGAAATACACAGTTGCTGAGTCTGAGGTCTCTTTCCTCTTTGCTGTTGATCAGAAAGTGAAGGACAATTCATTACAGTTTGCCTGGCTCTACACACTCAGGTCTTTTCATCTTCTGTCTTTGTTACCTATGGAACAAAGACAACCAGAGAAGGCAAAGCAGAAGCTGTGCTGCTGGTTGTGAGGTGCTGCCTGCAGCCCTTGGCAGTGACCAGTGAGCTGCACTCTTGTGCAGGGCTCTCTGGCTCAGCTGCAAAATAACCTTCCCAGGCTGTAAGTAAGGCCCATGCAGACCCTCCATCTGATTTGAAGAGTTCAACAGGGTTTGTGTGAGAAGCTGATTTTAATTGTATTATAATTTGAACATGGGCATAGTGATTCCTGTGTCATTGCATTATTAACTGAATGCAACAACAAATTAATATAAATTGCTTATGAATACATGTAGGCGGAAAATTAGGAGTTACCTAAATTAGCTTTGAAACAGCCCAGCAAAATACTCTTCTCAAGTTCATTCTGAACCCTGTGAAATTTGCCAAGGACTACCACAGACCCCCACATGTCTTGAAGATTGTGGATACACTTAATCTTGATTATACAATTTAACACTAAAGTCTATTGGGCCTTTCCTATCTCAGGAATCTTCTAGCCACTCTCCCTTCCTGGCAGTGGCTATCAGCTTCAAGGTCTGCACAATTCTCTATAACCCCCTATTAGCTATTTGGTCTCCATCCCTTGTCTTGATTCAGCTGGACCCCTGGACTAATCCTCAGATAAGGACAAACCATAGCCTTGTTTCTGCCAGCACCTTCTTTCATCCTAGCCATGTTGGTCTTGGAGGACCTAACTTTTTTGTACTCCTCAGGCGTCCAATTCCTAACCCTAATTTTACTTAATTCTAGGTAGTCTACTGGCTGGATCACATCTCCTATTATAGAGACCCTTGACTGCTCCCTGGCTCAGATTAACGAAGTTTAGCTTTCCACTTGTTCCAAACACAAATCCTACTCACAATCCTGGCTGTAATCTGAACATCCTGATTTTGTAAGGCGGTTCCTTGAGTATAATTACTCAATTATACCATAGAGACTGACCTGTGCCAGAGTTACTTGTCCCTATTGGTGCTGTAAGTCATTTTAGCTCTGTGTGCTGTGGATGATTGACTAGGAAATGGAATTCTTCCATTCCAGCCTTATAAAAACCTAAGCTCTCAGATGAACAATTTCATGTTTTCTTGGTGAGGATCAAGGAAAAACCTGTCATTTTCAAAAATCAGATATTCTCTATTCACTGATGTGTATATCTCACAAATCCATAACAGATCTCCAGTTCCTCCTATCCCCAGCCATTAGAATATCTGCTCAAGGCTAGAGTTAGGATTATGAGGTAGTTATAACCATAAAGGTTATAGAATCATAGAATGGTTTGGGGTGGAAAGGACCTTAAAGATCCTCTAGATCCAACCCCCCTGCCATGAGTGGGTACACCTTCCACTAGACCAGGTTGCTCAAAGCCCCATCCAGTCTGGCCTTGAACACTTCCAGGAATGGGGCAGGGAAAAGGAAAATGGACATGGGCTCCTCTGGCTGCGCTGAAGGTGTAAGACTTTGGACTCCAGAGTTTCAGATCAGTCCCCATGATGCCTTGAAGTGGCTACCTGAAAACAGAGGCTACACAAGATTAAGAGAATAAAAGCAGGTATTTATTGAAGGCCTTCAAAGGTACACCTTGGGCTGTTAAGAGGCTACACCCAAGATGGACCCCGGGTCATGGGTTTTTCACACTTTTATAAGTTTGGTCCATTTTCATATCAGGGTTAATTCTCTAGTTACAATTTCAGGCAATGAAGTAATTACCCCAAGTTTGTCCCGTGTTCAGAGGCTTTAGTTTACATATTTTGGGGCCTGGGACAACAAGGTGTCCTTGGAGTGCAAACCTAGAGAGGGTTTGTTATATCTAACGAGAATGAGAGAACAGTAGCTAGCAGGCTGTATGAAGTTTCAGAGTTACACACTAGGCAGTACAGGATCTGAAAAATATAAAATTTAAAACCTAAGGCATCGCCCAGACTTTCTTTCTTCACAGGAATGTAGGCTTCACCCTTGTACATGTTTAAATGTGCACACAACTTCCAGCTTCTTCATAATATAAATGTATGTGTACACTTCCTTTTTGTTTTTTTTTAAACAGGGAAAGGCGTGAGTCTTCTCTGTAGGGTGAAGGAAGGAGGAAACACACTTATTGCATGGAGTAGGAAAGGACCTATCCAACTGAGGCACTCACTCCCACTTGGGACCATGGTGGACTGGAAGTTTGATCTACTCAGAATGCCAGAAAAGGGGACATACGACCTCCCTCATTATACTTGGGATGGACAACAACCAGTGTAATAGTTTAACAGTCAGGGTGGGGATTAAGTTTAGGGATATCAGAATCTGAAGTGATTGATTTATTAGTGGATTTTTCAAGTTTTGCAGGGGTGTGGAGTCATGTTCTAGTAAGGCAGAGTTAACTCCGGGTTGTTGTTGTTATAAACTGAGGGTTATGTTTGGGATGGGGACAACATGGCATAAACCTCATGTCTGCTGAATTACTAAGGTATCCTGAGGGAGAGGGGACATTAACGAGACGTCAGCTGAAATCAGATAGAAATTAAATTCTTTTAGATTTGCATATGTCACTTCAGCTCAATTTACATATTTCCTTAAAACCAAATTACCAGCATAAGTTAAGGGTATTTTCCAATTAACAGTCCTTGTGCAATTAACCAGCCATCTGTAAATGGACACAGAGGTCATATTCAAGCCATGCAAAACACACAGAATCTCTTCACTCTTGGTGTGGCAGAAGCTTTAGAATAATGATTGTTTTGAAAAAAGAAAATCGAGTTTTTCCTGAATCCTTTATGCAAGAGGAAAACAAAGACAAATTTGAAAGAATGAAATAGAAGGCTTAATAAATAATCCATGTGGAGACTGAGAAAAAGCTCAGGTAGCTCACTCCAGGGATGAATTTTGCCTGTTCTACAATGAATGATGACTTTTCTACCTCTACTTTGCTTCCTCTGAGATAAAGAACTGTGCAATTTTTTTCTTCCCATGCTGTGTAGTGTATATAGTATGATTACATTTCTTCATACAATGAGATTCCACATTGTTGTAATTTCATTCTGATGTAGTTTGTTTTTTAATCACATCCCTTTACGTTTTCTATATCAATATCCAATCACTGTTGCTTCAGGGGAAAAATTTGCAATTCATTAAGGCTTGCCTGAAAGAAGGGTATGAGCTTTATCTCAATAATGTGCATGCCAAAGTTTAATGAATCATTTAAATCTTTATCATTATTTTCCACTTCTTATGCAATGGAAATATCATTTTGGAGTTGACAGAGAGTGAGGTAGCAGGACTATACCAGAAAACCCACTTATAAAACGGTTTTTACAGGGCTTCCTATCTCAATAGGTCATTTTCCCATTCTTGAGAAGGTCAATCTTACTGATGTTAAATTAGCAATCATCAACACACATTTGTATTCATGGGTTGAACCTGTCTTTTTTCAGTTCTTAGGTAACAGAATCTCTCAGTACTCTAAACTATCACAACTTAAAATAGTGATGTTTGCCTTTATCCCCATCTGTTTTCTGTGCATAAACTGATGTTTTCAGCTATCCGATGGGACAAGGATTTTTTCCTTCTATAGTCAAGGTGCAATCAGTGTCCTTTAAGTAGTACACAGGTAAGGGATAGGGGCAACGGACACAAGCTGCATCAGGGAAAATCTTAATTGACATTGGGGAAAAAAAAATCATAGGCAATCAGATATTGGAAGAGGTTGCCTCAAGAATGTGTGGAAGATGTTTGAAAACATTCCGAACTCAATTGGATAAGGCCCTGAGCTACTTTATCTAATGGCCAAGTTTCCCCTGTTGCATGGTCAGAGCAGATGACCCCCTTAGGTCCCTTTCAACTTAAATTAGTGTATGATTCTGAAGTACTCACCAAGAGTAATCAAGATGCCTGTGCTGACTAAGAACTGACCTTATCAGGCCGTCCTGCCCCTATTTCAGACAGCAAATTACTTTACCTGATAAAATGTGCAGTGTTTTCTAAGTCTAGAGCTGTTACCTGTTGCACAGTAAGGCTGTCAAAGTTGGTGTGAGTGGTCTGTATCTCCTTAGTCATTGCCACAGATGTGAAAATTAGTGTCTTTATCCTACCACATCTGTTCTTTGCAGCTTGCTGCTTGCAGCTGGACTGATAAGGATGGTAGTTTTTTTCAGCTGGATGAACCTAGGATATACTGTCACATATTTGTAGGAATAAATAGAGGAGATTCAGCCTGAGACTAGTGAAAATCTCAGTCCTTCAGCCTATGAAAATACCAAGGAATTCAGTAAAGCCTCCTTGCCAGAGTTTGCCTCTGCTTTTGAAATTGCCTTTTTCACATGGCAAATTTTGATCTGGCAGTGGGACCCAGGTTACCAACAGGAAGGATTCATGTCTTTTGGGCATTTTATGCAAAGTTTAGTTCAATCTTCCAAAAGACAAGAAAAATACAGACACTGGAGACTTTGACTGTAGCAGTTGAGGCCATTTCATGTACGTGTTTGCACAAATAAAATTATAAGTCTTCAGGGATCAGTCTGAATAGACATATAAAATTATGTGCATTGGTATACATTTCCATTTAAACCTAGGAATAATTGGAAAAATGAAGATAGGCAGAAATAACACAGTAATGAGTTTATCACTCTACACTGTAAATTCTTGAAGTATAACCTAATGTGTAAGCAATTATAACCTTCGGGGAGAAGAAATCGGGCACCCAAGGCTCTCTTGCCCTTGTCTGGGTTTCGTGGTTTGGCAGTGAGGAGAAGCTGTAGAGAGAAAATCTTGTAAGCTGAGTCCATGCATTTATTTTTAGTTTTATATGAGGCATTTACTAATGGCAAAATGTCCTTGAGGTTAGGAAGAGGGTTTTTTTCCTTGGCAAAGTCAAGTTTCTGCATTCCAATTTTGTTGTGATATGCTCTTTGCAATTAATAATAAAGCATTTTGAGAGGAAACAAGGGAAAGCAATGAGACTGGGGAGGCCAAGTTATTAACCCAGTGTTATTTTCCCCCTTATAAGCAACAAATATAGTCCAGAGCACACAGGTACCATCAAGTTTATCCCTTAGACCACAGCCAATTCCTTTCTACTACAGATTTACTGTCATATAAACTCTGTGCGTTCAAATAATTTCAAAATGCAAAAACTTGCAGGCAAGTGGTGCTAGGATGACCAGGGAATGGAGAATCGCTCTTTCAGAACAAATTGAACAGGTTTGTTCAGTCAGCAAGAGAAGGTCTGATTGCATAGGAGAAATATATCCAGGGTAAAAGCTAGGAAACAGGAGTTAGAAAAGAATGGTAAAAGGTGATTCAGAGGTATTCATTGTCCCATGGGTAAAGCTAGGTTGGACACTAGAAGAAGGTTCCTGGCCTTCAGAAGGGCATAGGCTTTGAATGCATTGCAGAAGGTGAAATAGCTTGGTTGACTCCATTAGAAGACACTGACCTTGATTCAAGAGGTCCTGCTAATCCATATCCAGGGGAATTACAGCAGGATATGGAGCAGTATGTGACTTTCTTACCTCTCTCCAGAATCTTTTGCAGTTTAAAGAAGTTTCAGTCACTATGACAGACTTTTCCTGCCTTTGATACACTGATGATTATTTGTTTTGTGGGGAATGTGATTTAAGCAGTAAAATGCCATTTATCACAAGTGATACAAAATTCAAAATTGTATTTCTTTTTTGACAGAAAGCTTTTCAGTAGGTTCGTTTGACTAAAATGGTCATTATCTCTAGACCCAAGATAATTTCCTATTATTTTCTGAAAATTCCAAATTACTTTTAATGTATTTTAACAATATAGAGAGAATTCTATTTGTCAGTCTTACTGAGACTGAGCTTGTGTAAGTTTCTAAGCTTGTGATTTTTTATTATCCTCTTTTCCCTCTTGCCTCCTTGCCTTTCAATAGGAAAATGTGTTTCCATGGATGTACTATTAGAATCACTTTTTACTACTTTTGAGCTGGTTTTGAATTGCTGAATGTGGTCTTGTAATTGCTTTTCTTGCACTAGCTTTTCCTGGACTGTAGCTTGCTACCTTTTGATTAGTTTCTTTATCTCCTGGGATGCAAATATGCGTTTGTGATCTTTGTGTTGAAAACCTGCCATGAACTTGATCTTACTTCTGCTTTCTAGTCCTCAATGAAGCATATTGACATATTGTTATCAGGGATGATATCTTCCTGTGGAATAGCCAGCAACAGCACTGATTCTGCTGATACATTTATTTATGAGGCATCACAATACATGGAATCACCACTTTGTTCACAAAATCTTTGCAAATTAGGAAGAATAGATTTCTTTCCATGCAGAGAAACTGTATCATTCCCATTCTGATTCAGAGAGAATCTAGCTCAGAAGTAGGTAGGGGTGACCTCAAAAGTTTGGAGAAAATTACTAGGTGAACTTGGTATGTTTTTTAAAGGACTTCAAGAGTAAATGAAACACACCAGGGCAGATTCACAGCTGGTGTAAATTACTATCACTCCACTGAACTGAGTACAGCAAAAGCAGTTTAACCAACTGACAGTCCCTCAGGTGTGCATTTCTTTCTTGTTTTGCTGCTGATTTTGAAATGAGAGGACTCCAAGTGAACTTTTTGGCCAAATTATTCTGTTGGGGTTGGAGCAGGTCACAGATAAAATAAGAGTACAGATCAACTCCAAGCTTTTTCCACATGAGTTATACCCTAATCATGGCTTCATGCACTCCCAGAACTTGATTCCCTGCAGCCTTTCTCCTGCTTCTTCTTGACCCTGATCTGGAATTAAATTGTTATCAGAATCACTGTAGCATATATAGTATTACTGTGTATATCCAAGAAAAGTTGGAAACTTGGCATAATCAAGACTGGGAATAATCTCATCTACCACAGAGCACTTTCTGAGAGCAAGCACTTCATCCAGTGAAAGCACCAGCATCTCCCAAATGCTCCCACAAACAGGACTGCATCTTAATATTAATAAAGCAGTGAAGTATTAAGGCAACATATGCTGTAACTGTGCAGTCTGCAAGTGAGTTAACTCCTTCTAAGAGCCCTGATCAGACTTCCTGATGATGAGGCAATGCTGTGCTTTGTCAGATGACTTTTTAAAGTAAGTTCATACTTTAATGGTTTTTTTCATGTAAATAGTTTATAAAGCTTAAATACGTACCTGACTGAGGTCCCTGATTCTCCACTTAGTGTGAGAAATGTTTCAGTGTGAGTAGTTCTCTCTGTTTGCAGCAGGCAATCTGAACCTCAAGTGTGTGATGAACTACTTCCTTCTGGTAATTGCATTTTGTAGGGGCAGGACAGCTCTGTGGACAGACCCCACAACAGGTAAAGCCAAATTATCATTCAGGAGCATGTCACAACATGATTTCACCAGGTCCTTCCAAATTTTGGAAGGAAAGATGTTGAAATGCCAGGTTGGTCCTTAAAGGCCCAAGCCCCTCTTGCCTCTTCTCCCTTTCTTGATCACACCCACATGACAGGTGTGTGCGGCAGCATAGTGAAGTCAAGTGTTTTTAATTTTTAGCTACAGTTCAATGATGGGTTTTGCCCAGGGATACAGAGTCTATGTGTGTGTACATGCTCGTTTCCTGCTGGGTCTGATAGCAGAGCAGGGCTGTCTTAATTCCCCTCCTCCTCAAGCAGAGAGGATACCCTGTAAAACAAATCAGACACTTTTTATTGTGAGATTAATGAAAAAATTAACTACTCAGTGTGATCTCATCTTTAAAAAATGCATATATTTACCTCAATTTCTGTTTTAAAGACTCTTCTATTAGAATATAATATTTTGTTAGAAAAGTTTACTCTCTATATTAGAGTATTCTTCTGTTAGAGTAAAAGTGGGAAGCTATGCAGCACAGCCATCCAATAATAGCTGTTAATTATTCTGTAAACTAAAGCTATGGGCAGGAATGTTGTTGTGGGCATGTGATGAGAATATGATAAGAAGTAGCAACTTCATGTTATATAGTGAAGTAAAGCTTCTTTTTCTTCTATAAATTGCAGGGGGTTTTTTTATTTCCTTGGGGTTTGGTTTAGTTTAGAAGAAATAATTGTATAAATATGATTTTTAATGTATTCTAGTTTAATATTAGTGAATTGATGCAATGATGATGTAACCATTCATTTTGCACAAGTTAGATTTTATTGACATCAGTGAAAGAAAATCTTCTTTATTCTTTCTCTATAATTATACTGATCACACTATTTTATTTTTCCTGTATTGTGAGCATTTAAGCACTGAACAGCTTGTTTCAACCTTTGAAAATTCAAGCCTTAATGAAATATTTAAGTACAGTCAGTTCTAGTTCTTGCTGAATGGAAAACAATGAAAGTGCAGAACAAAACCATATTTTTCCTCTGACTTTTTAGTAATTAGTCTTTGCCTTCTTTTTGAAACGCCAATATTCTGCCTCTTTGCTCCTAGAATTTAACAACATTTTCAGTGCTTTACAAAATATTGCAAATTGAGACAGGCCTAGTTTCTTCATAGTTTTTGCATTTTAGGAACACAACATTAAGGAATAATTTAACATGCTTTTCTACTTTGTAAACCGTGCAATTTAAACTACAACAATAGATGTTTTCTTCTGTTGCCACTTGAATATACTGGTACTTTATGTTGAACTCAAGAGGATGTCTGCATGAGGGCTGAGCACTAAAAGTTTTGTGATGTACACTAGTGGAAAGATTTATATTCTGAAGTGACTAAAGAACCTGGAGAGCAAACTGAAATCTGTGGAATTATAGGCAAAAATTTTAGGAAAACTGCATGCCTCCAAACACCTGAAAAGCAAACAATCTCAAATTCTATTTCTTTGACCTAGTTTGATCTTGGATATTTAGACACAAACCCTCTTCCCAAAATCAGCATGAGGCAAAATTGACTGGGAACAGATTGAGCAGTCAGAAGTATGACTTTGCTCTGAGATAAAGTATCCTCATAGGAGCACTCCTCCCTTGGGCTATAGACACTGTGAATTTACCTGGTAATGCCAGCTGACTGGAATGGTCCCTTGGTATTTCTTGTGGAGACCTCCCTTGTTGCTGGAGATCTCTCTTGTGGCTTAGGATCTCAGTTTAGGCTTCATTAAGTGCCGTGACAGAAGAAGGATAAGAGCTGATCCATGCTTTGATCAATGCTGATCAATGTTGGCATTAATCCACAGGCACTTCTAACAAAAAAGTTCTATTTTCTCTGATGCTGCTCTGACTCATTACAGTTAATGGCCTTTCCTGAGAAATGCAGCAGTAATTATTAAGAAATGAGGCGAGGACTCAGAAACGAACCGGAGGAGAGCTGGCTGGCAGCTCTCTGTAGTATTTACGTAGTTATACACGTATGCAGCCTGCTCCGAGTGAATTTATTTTTAAAACTCTCCTATGCAGCTTCTTCTCTGTCCTTCAGCACAGAGCGGGTGTTCTGGCTGAGCCCCGCAGCAGATCACACAGTGATTGGCTTAACCCCGTGGTGGACCAAAGACTTAAACTTGAGCTTGTGTTCTTCCTGGTCAGGCTTACAGCTGTAGGGTAAAGGGGTGGGTTTGCTTCATTGTTTCTACGTGCGCTGGACAATTCCCTGGTGTGATTTGGAACAAGGCGTTTATTGTTTCAGATGAGACTGGCTCCCCAGGGCGTTCATTTGCAGATGATACAAAACTGGGAGGAGCTGCTGACTCCCTGGAGGGGAGAGAGGCCCTGCATAGACCTCAACAAATCAGAGGGCTGGGCAATCAACAAACATAGGAAGTTCAACAAGGGAAAGTGCCGGATTCTGCACCTGGGTTGGGGCAACCCTGGATGTATGGACAGACTGGGGAATGAGATGCTGGAGACCAACACCAGGGAAAGGGACCTGGGGGTCCTGGCCGATGGCAAGTTGAACATGAGTCAGCAGTGCCTTGGCAGCCAGGAGGGCCAACCCTGTCCTGGGGGGCATCAGGCACAGCATCGCCAGCCGGGCAAGGGAGGGGATTGTCCCGCTCTGCTCTGCACTGGGGCAGCCTCACCTCAAGAGCTGGGGGCAGTTTTGGGTGCCACAATATAAGAAAGACTTTAAACGATTAGATACCATCCAAAGGAGGGCCACAAGGACGTTGTGCCCTCCTTTGCTGTGCTTCCTGCCTCAAAAGGAAGCATTATGAGGAGCATCCGAGGTAATTGATCTCTGCTCTGTGAGAAGAGTGACCAGTGTCCTGACCCAAGGGAGTGGTGGCCTGAAGTTGTGACAGGGGAGGTTTAGGTTGGATATCAGGAAAAGGTTCTTCACTGGGATGGTGTTGGGCACTGGAACAGGTTCCCCAGGGAAGTGGTCACAGCACCAGCCTGCCAGAGCTCAAGAAGCATTTGGACAATGCTCTCAGGCACATGGTGTGACTCTTGGGGATGGTTCTGTGCAGGGCCAGGAGCTGCACTCGATGATCCTTGTGGGTCCCTTCCAATTCAGCACATTCTGTGATTCTGTGATCTGTGTGGCAGATATCAATGTACTTTCCTCAAATTTGGAGCCAGAGGCACTGGAGAAACAGAAATCGCAATGATAACTGTGTCCCACTGGAGGGCTCCCCAGCCCTTGCAGTAATCCTTCTCTTTAATGGCTATCTTAGTTCTAGGGCTGTCTCTTTCCTGCAGTGCAGTGCATTGCAGAGCTGTTCCCCTGCAGCAGAAGAAATGGGTTTAGAGATGGAGGGGGGTGTGTGTGTGTGTGCAAGACTTGCTCCTGCACTCCTCTGTGTGTATTTTTAATCACTGCCCTCAGTACTGCTATCAAGAAAATGATGTGCTAAATACACCTCAGAATTTAATATGACTCATATTTTGAATTTTGCGTTGATTCCTGAGTGAGTTGCGTTGATTCCTGGCTAAATATCTTCACTGCTTCTTAATTGATTACAGCTTTAGAATGTTAATGGCAATTATTCTGGAATTGTTCCCTTTGTTGTACTTCAATTTTCAATAGAAGCCTTCAGTACAATCCAACTACTTCGAAGTACTCTAAAGGGAAAGTGGCTATACTTGAAGTTGGCTGCTTTGCTCTTTCTCGGCCATTTTGCTTTTAATTTCATTTAAAGTTAAAATAAAATCATTGTTCAATTTAATTCATGAACAGTTTTTAATTTTCTGTTGAGATTTCAGGTGGTTGTTGAATCTTGAGGAGTCAAGTGCTTTAGAAGGATACTCTAACTAGAAAGCTTAAGTGATTTTACAGAAAAGCATAGGAAGGTGAGTCAGTGGTCTGTTTTGTGTGTAGCAATGCAATAGCTTTCTACAGTTCTCCATTTCACCTGAAATGAGTTAGATGAGGCAGGATGCGTTGGAAAAAAACTAATTATAATTGAACTTTTGTGACTATTGTAACAGCGGCTCTTAAAAGTGTTAATTATTGGCAATTTAATTTCATTACAAATACATTACTTTCAGACTGGATTTTATACTAGCTTACCTTGAAACTTAGCTAATGTGCCCAGTTACTTTTGAATTCATGACTGTCTTTTTCCTGCATCGGTTGCACAGGGTTTCAAAAGTCTCATATTTTAAGTTGGATGCAAATATTCACTTCTTCAAGAAAGTCCCTAGGTCATTGTCTTTTAGAGATCACCTGAGACTGTTCGTGCTGACTTTTAGATGATGGACAAGGGCTTCTGGGGCTGTTGAATCTAAATCATGATTCTTTCCCATGGTAGTTCACTACTGTGGTTTGCCTGTATGTATCCAGAAATACTCTTTCAAATGCATCTTTTAAATCACAGTGACAATTTCTTCTAAGCCACCTTGCTGGTACATCTTACTTCTTACTCCACAAAGCAACTTTCTGTAGGCATTTCCTTTCCCCAGCCCACTGCAAAAGTTGAGGCTTATTCTGGGATTTAAAAAGAATTACCCTTTTAAAGTTATTTGTGTATTGCTTGAGAGGAGCTTCAAATCATAATTTTAAAAATCTCCGCTGGTACAAAGAATTGTTTAGCTGTGAGGAAAATTATTATTGGTGAAACTCCCATATTTAGCCAAGTTCTTAACCAAGGGAGGTTGTGTAAGTTCTTGTGAGTGAATTTTTCTTCATCTGTCTTAATGCTCTACTGATACTATTTACTTCCAATTTCTCCTGACAAAGGAAAATATGCACAGCAAAATACAGTAAAACTATCAAAATGTTTAATGTTCTTCACTTAAACAGGGAGCAGCCTAGAGAACCATCCCTAATTATTCTGAGCGTGGAGATATTAAGATTGTGTATTAAATTGAAGGCAATTGTAGCACAATGGCTTGTCTGATGAGTATCATCCGAGGAGGTTGAAGCACTTTTTTGGTTTATATATCCTAAGTGCTTTGTAATTTCTATTTTATCCTAGTAGTCCACTAGAAATGCAACAGCTCACGTTGACTCTTTATAGTTGGAGAAGAGTACCTGTGTTGTCTGGGAACTCTGTTAAAATTCACGTTGCAATAAATGTTCCAGGATTCTTTTCCATTAGAGGCATTGTGGTGTCAGTGAAGTGTAACATACACAACAATAATGAATAGCCCGTGCAGTTTACAGTTTCTAAGCTGCACAAAATGTTAAGTCTATAAATATCTTTTAAAAGACACACCAGTAAATATTTAAAAATAATTGCAGATTCTTCAGTGATGTAGACACATAAATGAAGGAATTTCGCTGAGGCAATTATAGTGTCTCCTGCTGCTCTGCCAAAATTATTAGCATCATACATGAGACCTCCCAGTGTTTGCAGATCTCTGCAGTAACTGGAGATTTAAGGTTTAGAACTTGGAGGTGAGGTGAAAAGATGTAAATAACTGCACAGGTTTCAAATCTAACAGGATGACTTTGGTTTCTAATACTGCTGTGCTTGTCCAGGAGGATTTGCCACTCTATCAAATCATTGGGATGGCTTGTCTTTGTGAGTACTGCAGGCATATACTTGCAGTAATCAAAATATTCAGGTGAATGCTTCTTAATGTGCTTGCTGACTAAAGACATGTTCTTTTCAGAGCTAAAACAATTCTGTGTATCCCCCCAAGAGTTGATGGTGTCACTTAGTTTACAGAGCAAAGTGGGGAATAAGTCCTTCCATGTTAGAAGCTATCCTTGCTTCATCTTTTGTTTTCTCTAAAAGGCTGAATTTGTTGTCTGTTTTCTCTGAACATCTCATGACACCATTCTACAGAAGGACAGTAGGGCATCTTCTTTGGGATCACACAGGCAGTGAACACACAGCCAGAAAATGAACCTGGCATTCCTTGCTGCCAGCCCTATGTTACATTCTTTTCCCTGCTGGCAAGAGTACTATGTATATACATAAGTAAAGAAATCCTGGTAAGCTATTTAAATCCAATTATCTGTGAATTTAAGCTTACATATATTTCTCTGAAATTAAGAAGATATTCAGAAATGTGCATTATTTTATAAAACCGTTTGTTCTTTATACATATAAATGTCCCAATTTTTATGTTTGAATAAACTTGATTCACATGTTGATTGTGTCAAGAAACATTTCTGTATTTTCTAGTTATGAATCAGATGATGAGAGTATTGGAAGAGTTTCTCTGCAAAAGTGAAAATATGAGTTTTCTTCAAAATTTTTCTTCAATGGTTATTAAAAATTAGGCAAAACATACATCTGTGTTTATCCATAGTTTATTACTCATCTTTTAATGAGAGAGTTAATAAAAAAATTTAGAGAATTGTTATCTTACAGTCTACCTAGGGAATGCTTGAATCATGTTTCTTTTGCATGTAGTAGCTTGATGGGTCCTTCTGGTTTCATTCATATGAGTTATGATATGTGAAGGGAAGTGTGACCCTGTCCAAAGCTTGTGGGTATTTGGATCTCTGTTTACATCTTAGGAGTGTCCATTTTACCTGAAGAAGGTTGTTGCTTCTTCAGAGGACATGGAAATAGATACTTAGACGAGTTCAAAGTGCACTGAATTCAGCCTGTGTGAGCAGGCAGAGTCTGACCATGTGGACACAGATGTCAAAGTACTTTTGCTCTTACCCTGTAATTCTGAGCTGGGGATGAATGAAAATGACTGTGATGGATGACATGACCATGTTTCTCTGACTAGATTTTGTCTTGTTCACCAACAATTTAGTTCTTAATAGGTTCTGATACTGTAAAAAAAAGAACTAAATTTTTTGTTCTTGTCAATGTCTCATTTTATAGGAAGACATGATTAGATCTCCATTTATTTTTTGACAATGTTAAAGCAGAGAGTTGGTCCAACTGTGACTATCAGCTGTAAACAATGCTCTTTGCCTTTGGCCAGATTTTAGTCTCCTAATGTTTTTACTCTGCCTGAAGTGAATCACTGTGACAAACAAATCCCTGAAAATAAGAACATATAATGGAAAAGCTGACAAGACCCTTAACAATAGCAGAGCCATGGGCTTTGGTATAAACAACATAATAACAGAGTGGATTTGATTGTCATCCTGGAATTTCACTCTTTTCTTGCATTTCTTGTCCAATTGCCTGCATGACTATTTCACAGCAATACTTCCTGGCATATTCCAAAAGCTGTGGTTATTCACTGACAGGATCCTGCCATAACTGAGAAATAAAATGTACACTGGGATATTAACTGTTCTTTCCTTTAAAACAGAATAAATATAGAAAGCCAAAGCTGGCTCTGGGATAAAGCAGTAGTTAAATCAAGCCTAGTTCTCTCTTTGTGATGTGCTGGGATATTGAGGCTTGTCAGCATAAGGTGCTGGGACAATGCCTAGCTGTGTGCTAATGAGTCACGGTGTGAAGCTTAAAGAAAAACACAATCCTCTTTCTTCTCCTCTTCAACTCCATGTCTTATTTGAAATGAAAAGATGTTGGATGAGATCTCCATGGTACAACTCATGGTACAAAGACAGTCCCCAAACAGGTACCTCAGCTTCTCTGTCATGGTGGGTTGACCTTGACTGGACACCAGGCACCCACCAAGTCATTCTGTCATTCCTCTCCTCAACAGAACAGGAGAGAAAACAAGATTGAAACCAGCCTTGTGGGTTAAGATAAAGGCAGTTTACTAAAGCAAAAGCAAAGGTCATGCCCATGCAAGCAAACAAAAAACCTGAAAGATTTTATTCTCTGCTTCCCATCAACAGGTGATGTTTGGCCACTTCCCAGGAAGCAGGGCTTTGGCACATGTAGTGGTTATTCCAGAGGGCAAACATTGTAAATAACAAATGACTAACAAATAATGAATGCCCCCTGCTTCCTCCTCCTCTTTTCTCTTAGCTTTTATATCTGAGCAGACATCATATTTTATGGAATATCCTTTGGTCAATTTGGGTCATCTGCCCTGTCTGTGTCCCCTCCCAAGCCTGTGTCTTGCCACCCCCAGCCTGCTGGTGAGGGTGGAATGTTGGGGAGACAGCACTGAGGCTGTGCCAGCCCTGCTCAGCAGTTGCCAAACACCGGTGTGGTACCAACACCTTTCCAGCTACCGATGCAGAGCACAGCACTGTGAGGGCTGCTGTGGGGAAAATTAACTCAGCCAGAGTTCCTTTTCACACACCTGTACAACACCTTGGGTGACCAACAGCCCTGAGAAGCTTTTCAGAAGGAAAAAAGATGCAGAAGAGAGGGAAATTGTTTTGCACTTAGCTGTCAGCTTCTGGTCTATGAAAAGCCTCTCCTTAGTTCTCTACTTCTTTCTCTCCAGACCAAGAGCTCTGAACTTTTTTTTTGTCTCAGCTGCTTGAGGTTAGGAAAGGATTGTGCTTTGATTGTGGCTTTTCTTTTTAAATATTTGTAGTAGTTCCATGGCTATTGCCTTTCTCCTAGTTGGAAATGGGTTAATTAAAGCACTCAGGAAAAGTCCAGTCCTATGTAACTAGCTCATGACTGTTAAGATCAGTGTCCCTATGGAATAGCATGGAAGTTCCTATTGCTCTTCAAAAGAGAGTAGACCTCTGTTTTGACCCAACCCTAAATAAGGAAAGCAATGCTCAATAAAGATACAAGGTTTTACTCATGGGGTCCACTTTAGGTGTTGCACCCAGCCAAGGATCCAGGAATGATTCAGAAATAATTTGACTGACAAGCTTGTAGGGTAAACTTCAGGTAAATGCTTCTGATGCTTTGTGCTACTACTGCAATATAGCCACAGAAGTCAGTTTGAAACCTATAGTGCAAACATAATTCCTAATTCTTGTTTATATGCCATAGGCTAAATGACTGCATTTTGTTATCTGATAATTAATGAGCTCTTCAGTCCTTTGTGAGACCTGTGGAGGGAAAAACTCAGATCCCTGGAGACAGGGATGGGAGAGAAGGAAAAGAAGACAATTCCTAGACTGGATTCTCTCCATTAATTCTTTCCTTTATTCATGTTCTCAAAGTTACTCTGCTAATAAATTGGAAAGATTAAGATTCCAGACTTGAGGAGATTCAGGTCATACTGAAATGTATTAAATGTAGACTTATTAATAGAATTTCCTGTTTCCAATAACATGCTCCCATACTTTGCCTGTCCTTGACTGAGTAAGATACAAAAAAGCCCCATCTGCAGTTGTTGTGAGGTTACAATTCAATAGATAATCCAATTATATGCCTTTCTGAAGCTGGGTCAGGATCACACACAGAATTGTATTGATTGCATTTTAATGCCAGCACTGTCATGGCAGCAGAAGGGCAAAACACCAGGCAGCTGCCACAGAGCAGGTGGGTTGCCATGGGACGTATTGAAGTGCTGTGAAGAAACTTTAGGCAGTTTTAGTAGTTGCTGAGTTATTTTGTAATACCCCTGAAAGGCAACACTTTAATCACCACCTAAACTTGTTGACACTATGGTTAGCTTTTCTCTGTACTGATGCCTTGTCCTGAAGCTGTGCATTTTATTGAAGAGTTCTGATGAATGTTGTGATTTGCTTATGCTGGGAGAGTCCCAAAGGTCGAGAAGCAATGAAAACCCTCAATCCTTTATACTAAAGCTGCAGTGAAATTTCATCATTGAAGCGCAAGCTTGTAATTCATTAATCTTCTGCCTGATGTGAAAGGGTGTGGTTTTTTGGCCAATGCCTAAATTTCAAAAATGCCCTGAAATCTCTTATTCTTGGTTTTCATGCTGATGCCTATCACTTGCCAAAGACGAGTAGTTTCCAGGCACTTAACTTTCTGTTTATGTTTCTCTTTTTAAAATGTTGCAGAACAGAAGCAGGAGAAGCTGTTAATGATGTGAAAGAATTCACAGTTGACCTGAAAATTCCTCCTCCATTTGATGGGAATCATATTTGCATCTCCCACAAATTGCCTTAGCTATTAGGCAATAGTCCATCTGAACAGGCAATATTTCCTCTCCTACTGTTGAAGGGTTGCTGATGTGCAGGAAAAAACATCAGAGCTCTTCTAATTTATCTGTCTGTTCCTCTTATTTCAACCTCCCACCTCAAATCACGTCTCCTCTTTTTTTTTCTAATGCTTTTTGTCACTCGGTTTTGTGCTCTACCCTCCAAATGACACCGTGCACTTCAGAACATTATGTGAGCAGAATGCCAAGGAAAGAACCATGGTTGGAAGCAATGATTCTCAAGATGTTATTCTGGGATTACCAAAGGTCTCTAAAGGCTTTTCTGATCTTATGTGAACAAGATGTCTTAAGAATTGGAAAAGAATGAAAATAGTGACTGAGGAGGCTCGGAAGGAACTCTATGATTTTCTCTGATTATTATGTCTGTAGAAGGAAATGTTGGCAGATTTACTGGGCTGAAATAAAAGCTATGTTCCCTTATGCCTTCTTTTGTGGAGTTACAGGGCCATGGTGTACACTGTTAGAAGCTATCGTCTATGGTCTAACAAAGAGTGCAGCTCCTCCATGGATGTCATCATCTACCCACAATATCTGGAAAAGAATGTTAAAACAATGAATGCTCCAGGTAAGTTTTGTTAGCTGCCTATGGAAATGGCAGTGCTATGCACTGGTTTATTGCAAATTCATAGAAAACTACAGTATATTAACACTTCCTTTGTGGCAAGGAAAGTGACTTAGCATGTTTTCTGGGAAGCAACTAGAGTTGTATTGCTTTAATAGTTAAGGGTCCACTTTTAACTTTGAGAAGTTTGCTCATAACTCAGCTTCATGGAATTCTTGATAAATTCTTTCCATAAGGGAAGATGAAATTATAAATTATATGGAGCACAGAGGACCTAGTGTGCATACACACACACACACCCCCACAAATATGGAAGTGTGCATAGATGTGTGTGTATACATCTATACACACACAGAGAAGTGTGTATATGTATAAATATCTCTCCATGTTTCTGTATATATACATATACACACACACATTCCTACATATGCAAATGTGTATTTTCCCCTTTCATATTATGGTCAATTTTGCAGGTCTTTTAATGAGATAAATTTAAATTTGTTGAAATTGAAGCTGTAAAAATTTAAAACAGAAATGAGAACTTATTTGCAATTTGAGAAGCGGCACTGCTTTGATAATGCTTAAGAGACTTGACCTTTTCCATATCAAAATAAAGAGATATTTTGACATTTACTGTACATATTAGCAATGCAGCATTTGTTAAGCTTATATTTGAGGAGTGTTTGTGAATTGTTTTGATGTAATCCTAAAATTCTGTCATTAAATAATTTCCTTTAATTTTGCCTCTTAGTAACTAAAAAAAATCTTATTCTTTATTATTGCTTTTTCTACCTATAGTAGATTGTGAAAGATCTTTTGGAATTGTAAGCTATTCAAGCTAATCAAGAGTTTAGTATGTATTTGATGAATTTCATGTAATGGACTTCAAGAATGGTTTCCTCGAAGGGCTCAGATGATGGAATAAGGAGCCTTTATCTCTCCTTCCTATTTAATACTATGTAGTATGATATATGCTCAGAAAAGTAAATTTTTTGGAAAAAAAAAGAAAAAGAAAACTAGGGATCGAGCACTAATAATTTCTGCTCGTGGTGCACCTCTCACTTTCCATTCAAAGCCAAATGGCCTCATTTTCTTGAGTATCCAGCATGAATGGTTCAGCAGGCTGTGGCTATAAAATCCCCCTCTGCCTGGTTGCTTTGCAGCATGAAGTTGGGTTATTATCTGTCTAATGTATTCAATCTCGTGGGTTAAGGAGAGAGAAAGACAGGGGCTATGAAGTTAATCACTGCAATCTCCTTTAGAGAAATAGCCTGAGAAGTGGTGGGCTCTGCTACATGTCTGAAAACAGAAACAAATCTGTGTGCTGAGATTAAAGGTGAACGGGTTCAAAAAACCAAGGCTGTTTGCCAGAGAAAGTCCTGATTACAGCAAAGGGGATCCAGATAAAGACTTTTTGTTACCCTCTGCTGTGGCTGTCAGCTATCTTTCATATCATCACTTGAAGGTAATCAGTTAGAGTCTCAAAGATTAAAGTAAAAATCTTACATCAAAATCCAGCAGCTTTACTGAGAAATCAATTGGAAAGCACAACTCCTAGGCAGTGAATTCGCTAAAACCAGACTGCAGTAGTCTTTATTGCTTGCCTGCAGGTTCAGACTAGCCTTGTGTTTTGAGGCAAATCAAGTTCTATTTGGGAAGGCCAACATACTCTTTCTGGGAGAAAATGCTGTTCTTGATCATTCCACCATTTGGATGTAAAGAAGTAGCTCCAGGTAAAACAACCAATTACTCATCTGCTTCAGTTTAGTTTTACTAAAGTGTTTAGTTCAATTTAGTTTAGTTTTTAGATAGTTTAGATTAGTGTACATGATGTTCAGAAGAGAATGCTTAATGATTATTCCAGATTTTCAAAATAAATTCTACAAAAAGGTGGGAAGATTATGATCTACTACAGACAGTTTCTCTGCCAATTTTTCTGTGGCTAATGCAAATATTTAAACCTCATGGTTGTGGGGTAGAGCATCTGTACTTAGCCCTCAGTGGGGAAATTATTTGCCTCTTTGCATTAGATATTTTAATACATGCATTGGAGCCACTGTCTCATCTGTCTCAGAAGGATTGGTAACATTAATTTAATTATTTGTGTGTAGACAAATCAAAACCTTTTCTTTTAACTTGCTGATACTTGTTACTATATTATATTAGGCTTCAGTTTGTTTGTTTTTTTTTAAATAATTGAATATATGTCACCTGCACAAGGAGAATTTATACAAGGATTAGGAAATATTGCCCTTTATTTTAAAATTTTGTGCAACTGTCCACAGTGTGCCTGTGTATGAACATGCATGAATTTAAAACTGGGCTAGCCAGTGAGTAGGAAAAGAGAACTTAGTGCCACCAGCTGGAGTTAAAACATGGAGTTAAAGCTGGACCCTCTCCAAGGGCTCACAGGTCTGTGTGTCTGCAGCTGGGGAGACCAGAGGATCAGGGACCAGCTACTGGATGGATTGAGTCTCTAGGCCAGCTGCTGGAGGGATCAATGTTGCACATGCACATACAACAGATGTGCACATTTATAACTGCATGTACGGTCACCTGTGTTGTTCTACTGGCAGCCTTCGACCTCGCTCAGCTGGAGAGGAGGAACAGGGTTCAGGCTGCCTGTTTGTGTGGGCGTTGTGTGTTTCCTGCCTGCGTTGATCTGTGTGGTGTGTGGGAATACGGATATATCTCTATCTGTTTGCTGCATAAGACGCTTTTATACTTACTGGGAATGACTGCTGAACCTCGCTGCTGGCTGGAGATGGGCACACAGAGTGCAGCAAGCTTGCGTCTATCAGGCTGTGGGGTTTGGCAGCTTCTAAGAGAGAACACCAGTCTGAGCAAGCAAAACCCTTTTTAATTAAAGAAAGAAAAAGCTTATGTGCTAGGATCTATTACTACCAAGCAGGTTTAAACCTCCTGCTTGTAGATGGTGGTTTATTCATATATCCACTAACATTTCTCTCTAATCCTTAGAGACTTTCCTTAAGACTGCCTCACAAGCTATTTTCATAGAATAAGCAGACTTTGAAAAGAGCTGACAAGCAGAAGATTCACAAGTCATAAACCATAAAGAATAGGTCACTCTATTAAGCTGCCTTTTTTTAAACAGTAGAAGAACAACACTTCTGTAAGTTCAATATTATAGAAATGATCACTTTGCTATTAAAAATTATTACTGCAGCTGGGGAAATGACTAGCATAGGTTCATTTTCTTGGGAGAATTTGGGGATGGGGTGGGAGGCTGCATGCTAAACTGTAGGATCTAGTTTACGTGTTTCCTGGGGCTAGAGGCAGTTCATGTTCCCATGAAACAGAAAAAAAAGTTAAATTGCTTTTCCTTTTGAAGTACAGTTGTACTTCTCTTGTTCTGCCTTCACCCAGACACTGACATTACCGGGCACAGAGAGAAGGTACCTGATCCAAGGACAGCTGAAGATGATGCATCCTAGCTTAGTGGGCAGATTTATCTGGCCCTTGTAGAGAGGTAAAAGAAACTTGCTATATTCACAATGCAGAGGATCCCATTAGTTGTGTCTTTTTATTTAGTGTGGTAATATAGAAATTCACTGCAGGTGATATGAACTTGTATAATTTGAAAGCTCTTCTAAATCTTACCTGCAATGCTTCTACTCACGGTATCTGGTCTATGTGGTGCTCGCTGGGTGATGTAGTTTATTAAGCAAAAAAATATATGAACAAGGGAAAATATGGTGTTAAAGAAAGCTTTGCTAAATGGTACAGAGCCAAAGGAGAACAGTCTTCATACGGCCTGGAGCTCCTGATCCTGCTCTCTTTCCAGCACTGCTGTGGCCAGCCCTGTTAAATGCCTTGCCTTGGTCTCCTCCAGAATGCCATTGTTGTGTGCCATGGTTTTTCCTTTTGGCTGATTCTTTGAGGCACCCAGAGGAATATGCCTTTTCCCTTTTGCACAATCACAGGTCTGAAGGCAACATGCTTTCCAAATGAAATCTCTCTGTGTAGGACTAATTACCTTGCATGAGAAGTTGAAAACATGGTTTATCACTTTCTCATTCCTGCAGCACACTTCCACTACATGCTGCAAGCTGGTTAGGCTGGCAAGTATGGATACCATGCTCTGGGCTCCACAGTCTGTGGACTTAACCACCTCTGCTGAGAGAGTTTCCTCTTCAGCCTTGCATTTTTCTAGTCACAGCTTTCTTGCCTAACATCTTCCTGCCCATAAAATTATTAACTAAGAAGTCATACTCTTCTTTCATTAAGGTCCCAGTTTCTCTTCTACCAGGCTCACCAGACTTCTTTTTTTATTTTTTAATCTTTTTGGCAGTGGTCTACTCTTTTCCCTCCACTGCCTCCTCTAGTTTTCTTACTTTTGAAGTCAAATCAGATGGTTTCCTAGACCATTACACTTTTCTGCATTGAGGGGAAATTGGTTGCCTCTGATACTAGAGGTGGACAAGGTTCTTAGGTCTTATTTTTTTTCTCGCCCAGTTAATTCCATAAAACATCCCTCCAGCACCTTCTAAGTGGAAAGGGTCAAGGTTTCCATGATGATAGAATATGTAAAATCTATTTGATCTTAGAAACTCTGATAAAGCTTCCTCAGTGCTTACAGAGAATTTCATGGTTTTAAACATTAAAATTGAAATCACAGCACATAGAAAATTTTGGCTGGAATTGTTCTATTTGTTGAAGTAATAAAAAGCTAAATCCCACATTTTTATAATTGAAAGTGTTGCAAAACTGAGTCTTCTGAGCTGTTACAGTTTTGAAGGACTGTAATTCCATGTCTGTCTAATTCTCAGCTGGATTCAAAATTCTTCAATGAGGTAAGTTCTCTGAGGGGCAGGTAACTGCTACTCAATTAAATTGTCAAGGGAAGACAGGTTGTAACAAATGGGGAAAAAACCAAACCCAAAACAAACCCAAATCACCGACAGTTGCCGCAAAGGACATCTGTCTTTGAATGGGGGAAAAAGTTGCTAATTTGAGACACAAGGTTACTGTGATCATTTAGGTAATTACATTAAATTATGGTTAATGTAAGTAATTGTAGTTATTTATGTAGTTATGACATAATTCAGCACAGTTAGACTCAGCCATGAGACATGTTTGGTGTCTTGCCCGCAGAGAGGGAATACACTCGCACGTAGCGCTGTCTACATCTCGTGTGAGCCACTGCATCCAAATCTGGCTCAGAGTCTCTGGTGCTATTCACACAGCTGGAGAGCTCGTGGAATGACAAGTGGTTGAAACACGAAAAGGAAGCTATGTACCTTGCCTTCCAGCCTGTGAAGGCTTGTCCTGGGAGTACTTCTTCTAACATTATATCTGATGGCATTTAAAATTCCTATGCGCTGCTCTGCTTTTTTTTCTTTCCTCCTAACTATTATGCCACAGCCTATTACTTCCCCTTATCAGGACATTTTTTCTAATAACCATTCAATGTTTTCATTTTCAATAACATAATTATATGGGTTTTTTTTCTAATTATAGCTACTATAGCTACTATTTTTCTTATCTGACCTAAACAGAGAGGATTTTTTTCTCCTTACTTCTGTGATGTGATGCCTCAATCAGAATTGCATTGCCTTTTTTGTTTCCCTGTCATATTACATAGTAATCTAATTTATTCTGAATTAAAAAATTCAGGTCTCTTTTGGGATCAGTGCCTTTAAAGTTCTTCTCACCCAGAGGCTAATAGTTAAATTATTTTTCCCAGATGTATTAAAATCTAATCCTACAGACTTACATAACTACTTGTTTTTATTCTTTGTGAGTATTCTTATTGAAGCAGATCGGACTCCTCAGAGTGCATAAGAATGTACTTGCGATATCAGGCTTTTATTGAAATTAATCTTGATTAAAAGTAAAAATGATGTCACAATATCAGCTTCTAAGTCTCTTAACACTTTGATGAACAGGTGTTCATACTTTGTCTTAGTTAAATATGTTATATCAATAATTTTTTGAATAAAACCAAGATGAATTGTTTAATTGAATATGTATTGCTTTAGTCTAAGAATGTTTTATGTCTCTCAAGGCATTTTTATTTTTCTGAAATGAGAATGTAAATTTAGAGTTCTAACAAAAATTCTGCTTCTTTTTTTTAAAGAAGTTAATTTTTTCCCTCTTCATGCATTATTTAAAGCAGCCAGATGCTTTGGGTATTCTGGTTGCCTTTGGAAGGAAACTAACATTTCCAATTTAGGCTTATAATTTAAACTGAAATATCTAGGTCTCTCATAGTTAGTGTACTTTATTGCTTTCTGTCTGATTAAACACATTAGACTGAATTGTCTTTACAACTCCCCAGTTTTGGTTTCTTTAACATTCTAAACTACTTTGCTTTGATATATTGTCTTCTGTGTCTCTAAGAACTGCCATTTCTCAGCAGCTTGGAAAAGTTTAGTATTTTGGCCCCATTTCTTTTTTAATTCTTTTCTTCCTAAAACCTTTTGATATGCACTGGCTCATCCACAGTTTTTGGATTCAAAGCAGGATTTAATATCTGTGGCCCATGTTACATGACAGAATTGAATTTGTTCTAGCAATGGTGCCCCTCTTCTCTAAATCCCAGAGTTTATGTAAAATTCTGATTTATAAGGAAATGTATCTGCCTGAACCCTGATTCAACCATTCATCCTCGCTTTGCAAATCTCGAAAACGTGTGTGTAGTAGAATGTTTGCTGAATAGACAAGGAGGAAAGGATTTGCTTATGTTTTGTTGTGCTACTTTGTAAGAAAGAATAGCTGAAGATTAACAAATAAGGGAATCCCTTGAGAGTTTTGATAGTTCTTTGGGATGTCTCAGCTTTTATGTCTTGAAACACTTCGGATGACCAGGTGAAAAATGTGACCACAGGAAATTGAACAAGTTAGATAGCTGGTCCTGAATCCAAGGATTTTATCTCCACTGAGATTATAAAAAGTCGGAGATACAGATTAAATCTCTTTCTGCTGACCTGTTTGCTGGATTTTTCATTCTACCAACTCTGCCTATGGAAGGAAACAAATTTTCATCTTCTATTCTCTTTGGAATACCTCAATCAAGTGAGACTTTTCTTTCAAACATTCATGTTCTTCCAGCATGCTTATCTGGGTTTACTCTAGAGAGAGTCAGTAACAGATTTTCTAGGAAGTCAGAGTATCAGGTCTTACCCTGCAGTCTGGTAAGGGTATTTATGACTATGACCAGAAAGACAAAATGTATCCCTACCGTGTCAGTGTGAGTACCTGCTAACCAACAGTAGCCTGAGGAAGAGTACATGAAGAAAGTCAGCATTAGGTATTTTCTAGAATATTCTTTCAACTTCCAGTTGTTCCAGACAGATGGACTTACGGATTGAGGGGTGTCTTTGCATTTAATAGCTCTTGGTGATTTTTTTCCCTGTGATACTGTCCTGTTAGTTTTGAGCCCACCCAGACTTTTGGCATTGGTGACCCTCAGTAGCAACAAATTCTACACCATGGGGTCAAACAGAGGAGATAAAGGAAGGTGGTTTATTTCTTCTGACACCTCCAGTCTAAACAAGCTACTCTCCTTCTTGACAGACCTCTTGGTTTCCTCTCTAGGAGGTTAGCACCTCAGTTCTCCTGCTACAGTCTTTGTTATAAATACACCCACACTCTCACACATCACTTCCTCATGGACTATGCACACAAAACTTGCCATGTTTGGTGGCCAGCATTCAATTTCAATCAGCTCTGTCTGTCCAGACCTTTTTTGTATCAGATTACAAGCCTTGGTCTATCAGCTTCTGGATGAATTCTCCTGGGTAGCTGAAGGAGAAATGAGCCAGCTTCTGGCCCTGCCCTCTTCGAGACCAGGCAATGTCACTGTGGTTCAAAGCCAATTGCTTCATTCCCACTGCAAAACTGTCTCTGGCAGCAGACAGACTGAAAGTGGAATTTGCTTTTTATTATTTAAAAAATAACAATTTATGGGTGTGTTAGGCCAGGCTGGCTTGAACTGAGCTGCCCAGTTTTAGACATTTAGTCTAGAACCATTCTCATTGGCCTCTCCCTGATCAGCACAGTTAGTTAATCTGTTCAAAGGAAATCTGGACCTCTTCTCTTTAGACTCCTCTTCCAAATTATTCTGTAGAAGCTTGCCTTTTCCTACTGACTATAAAGAGAGTGTGAGGAAACTGGAAAACTAACTTGAACATTAAAATCCGTTAAGTAAAATTAGATGTAAATAAGTGTAGGCAAAGGAGGATGTGAGATGTTGAGCATGGCAGAGTATGGGGAGCTTTCAAATGTGTTCATTATCTGATCTAGGTTGTAGTTATGGCATCTAAGTCTAGTAGTACAATAATGACTAAAGCTGGCTCTGAGCTTTTTGTGTAGTAGCTCATGACATGATGTCTGAAGTCCTTCATCTGGTTCTGCTATGCAGTCCAGAAGGGGATCTCTCTTGTTAGCATACATTTGAAATATTTTAATCATGTATAACTTCATTCTCTGCTTCCAGCAAAACATCATGTGCTCTTCTTTACTGCACTTGTAGGATAAAAACTTCTTTGAAAGCAGAGCCTTCCTTGTTTGCTGCTGTCATACCTTGATATTCTAATCTCAATTCTGCCTCCTTTATCCTTTTAATAATTCATTATAATGTAATTTATAGGTGGTAGCAAAAAAGTGAGATCATAGCACAATGACAATTTAGAAAGTTAAAGTTTAATTACTATTCATTCATTGTACATTAAGTCTACTGAAAGAGCAGTATGCTGGATTGATTGTTCTCTATTAACCTGTGTAGGAGAAAAAGTTTAGGCAAGTACATTTGAGCCTTGTTCTGACTTTCAACATCATACCATAAATTAGCTGTACTGTGTGATGCTGCAGATGGTATATGTGCTATTTTTATTGTCACAGTTTTTTGCTCTTTAGTTTTCTTACTGCCCTTTATAATCACTGGGGAATTGGTATGTAAAAGTAAAACACTCAAGCCCACAGAAAGAATTTTTTAATGGTATATATTTTTACAAGGATGAGCTGATCAAAGACACTGAAAAATGAAACTTTGAAATGAGGTGCATATCTCAAACCAAGCAGGCAATAATTCTGCAGTTGCCTGGTGATGTTGGCAGGAGAAGAAATGCAAGTTATTTCTTTGTTAATGATACCTTTTCTCTAAATAGCTAAAAACTTGACACTGTTCATCTATGAGTGTCCCACTGAAAAAGCTCTCCTGTCAAGAGAGAGAATAGTTGGAAAATAGACAAGAATTGCCTTGTAATTCTGTGATTTAAGAAAATGTATTGCATAAACAATATTTCTCAAAAGCTATCAGCAGCAAGATACGGATTATTTCAGTTTCTGCGTAAAGTTATGCAAAACATTATTTTTGTGTTTTCAAGGCCTCTGCACCTCCTCCTTATTGCTGTACTACTGCTATTTGGCAGTGAACATGAGCCAGCAGTGCCCAAGAGGACAGGAAGGCCCATGGCATCCTGGCCTGTGTCAGCAATAGTGTGGCCAGCAGGAAAAGGGCAGTGATTGCCCCTCTCTGCCGATCACTGGTGATGCTGCAAAGTCCTGTGTCCAGTTCAGCTCACTGCAAGGATGGTGAGGTGCTGGAGTGAGTCAGAGACAGGCAACAAAGCTGGTGAAGGGTTTGGAGCACAGGTCTTGACTGAGGGAGCTGGGGGTGCTTAGCCTGGAGAAAAGGAGGCTCAGGGGAGACCTTATCTATTTTGGTCAGAAAAGGCACCACACTTGGTTTGTGTAAAGGTACACAGAAGGAGAATGTCTGCTCCTTTAAGGATCTGGTTAAGGATTTTTTTCAATGCTTAAAAAGGGATAGAAAGAAAAAGAAGTGAGGATGTCAGCTACTGGGACCGGTGGGGTTTCATCGTGAGGTACTGTAGCCAATGGGAATTTCAAATTTTACCTTCTGGGGTGGGAATGGTGTGTGTCCTGAAAACCAGATATGGGGGGACAGGCATGAGAGAGGTGAGTGAGGGGCTCAGTGCCAGTGGCTGGATCGGGACTGCAGACCACAGCCTCTGTGCTGATTGTTGGCTCCTGGGGGTGAGTGTCTGTACCTGCCCCAAACAGTGTGTCTGGGGGTGTGTGTGTATTTCCCCATAAACTGCAAGCTGGACCAGCTGGAGAGTAGAGGGACCTTGGGTCTGGGCAGAGGTATCAGGTAGGTGGAGGATCTGTGCTGGTATTTGGGGGGACCTGCCATTGTGGGGTGCCCATGGGACAAGTGTGTGAGTGCTGCGTGTGTGCAGTGAGCACCCAGCAGGACCAGCCCATGAGTCAGGGACCCTTGGGATGAGTAAGGGGAGCCAGGATCTGGACAGGGGTGTTGGGCAGGCAGAGGGGCCATGCTGGTGCTCAGGGGATCTGCCAGTGTGTGTACACTCGTGAACCCAGGGAGTGCGGGGTGTGTGCTGCACTTGTGACCTCCTTCCTCTGCCTGCCCAAGAGGAGGAGGGGATGTGTCCCTGTGTACCTGTGCCTGGTGTGAGTCCTGAATGTGGGGGCTGCTGGAGGCTGTGCCTCGTCTGTGGCTCTCTGTGTGACCGGCTTTGTCTGTGTCTTCTGTCCAAATTATGTGATCAACTTCACTGCTGGCTGAACCTGCAAAGGGGGACAGCAGAAGCCACAATCTTTATCTTGGCAGACCCCAGGTCTCTGGGATACTGGGCTGGGCTCCAGCAGCAGACAGGAGGGGTCTTGAGCCAGGGCGGCTGCAGGAGGTGACCACTCTTAACTTCCCTTAACACTACAAGGCTGGCCCTTGTGTTTGTACAGGCTAAGCCAAATCTACTGAGCGCAGATAGGCAGAAGCTGTATGGAGACATCTGCATTTCCTCCCCACTCCTACTTCAGCTTTTGAGCAGGAGGAAAACTGAGATGGTCTTTCTCAGCCAGGTCTTCTCTTCTGGGTTGAGCAGCAACAAAAATAGGAACTGAGGTTTGGGCCAACTTCTGTCTCTGTCTGATCACTATGCTCTTTTGTTTTACATAGGGCCTTCCAGACAACTTCCCAGAAGCAGAAAGGGGAGTGCTCTTGTTTTCCAATAGAGATGACTTAAAGACTATCTGGAATTACTATCCATGAGCTTCATCTCTGGGTGGTCAGCGGATAGTGTGATCTGACTGGCTGGCCAGCAGCATTCACAGAGAACATCTGGACAAGCACTTTGTGGGCTGGTTTTGGTCTGCTGTCCACACTTCAGTCACCCCTGCTCTGCTACCTCAGGAGTAGGAACTATTATGTCTTAACTAAGACTACCATGAGGAATGGATCTGTCAAAACATTAGCTTTAAGAACTAAGTTTCTTTTTCATCTTTGAATATCCAGTTACTGCTAGAGACACATTTCTGTTGTTTCTTGCCTTGCACACACTTTAGAACACCAGACATTTTTCCAAGAAGCTGCATGATGAACTATGTTATCTTTTTTAAAGCTTTGTTTTTCATTAAATTACATACCATCTCCTTAAGCTGCTTTATATCCAGCACCTGAGTGAGAACATGCTGCAGCTGAATAACTGAAAAAGGTCATTTAGGCTGAAACATTTGTTGATAGGTGTTTGGGGATTTTTTTGTGGTACTCAGTATATAACAAACAAGATTCCACCTTATCATATGAAACTGCCAGAAGTGAAAGTGCATAGAGGAATAAGAAACAGACTTTGTAAGACAGTAAATTAATTGTTAAGATCTTTTACAGACTGCTCAAGGTCTATCTTCTGTGTTTCCTTCAGGATGACTCAAGGAAGCTCATTTCATCAAAACAACATTTATAATTGCCCCTTAACTGAAAGACACTTTCAGTATGCTAAATTGTTCTCTGAAAAGAACAAACAGAAGGAAAAGGAAAAAAAGAAAGGAAAGGAAAAGAAAATAAAAGAAAAAGAAATATTATAGGAGAGCAAGCAGCTTAGAAGCCTCTAGCTTTCTCTCAATGAGAAGGGATTAAATTTGCATCAAGGAATTAACACATTGATGGGGCACAAGGTACAGCTGAATCCTAAAGAATATATTAATAGTACATAAAAAAAAATCTGTTATAATTCCCAGTGATCTGCACAATTAAGGCAGCAACGTTTATGCATTTTCTCCTGTGCTGGCAGAGAGTTCTGCATTAGTTGCTTCATTAGTATGCATTGTCGTATGAACTGATTCCCCTGTGTAGCTATAGACTGTCACTGGCAGCCACAGGAGGTCTAGGAAGTTATACAAGTATGGGTCATAGAATTATTTTTAATTAAATGGGGCAAATAACAAGACATCTAAGTTTATTTTGGAAACTTAGATAATATCATTCTATTGATAATGCAATGACACTTTAATACAAATTTCAAAATATTTTGCCTAGTAATTAATATTTTCAATCTGCTGAAATATCTATTAAAGCAATGTAGATATATTTAGTTCTATCTGAATTTTTATTTTCAGAGGTTCGTTTTCCTACAAACCAAAATGCCTTTGATTTCACAATATTTGTGATATTTCTATGTGAACTTTCTTGAGAACTGCATGTCCTGTGCATGCCTGTCTCTATTTATTCTGCTTCTAAAATCATCCTTCCTGAGTTAGTCTTTTGATTTATTCCTCTGGCAGTTGTTTCTGAGAATTTGTTAACAAATATGAATATGAGTCATCTAGAAAAGAACAAGAATCCGTATGGCATGTAAAATTTTGAGTAGCAATTCTTGCAGGCATATTTTAGCACTTTACGCTGTTATATGCTTACTGTTACTTTTAATCAGAATTTCAGAACTTTTCTAACCCAAGCTAGGGCAAAGTTCATGCTGTAAACTCCTGCTCTTAGGACTTTTGTTCAGGTATGCATACATAAGTATGTAAATATATACATATATATTTATCTACACATAAGTATGCATATATATATGTATATATATGTATCTGTATATCTTTAGTGAAGGGAAAGAATTTTAAAGGTCTGCCTTATTCCTATTTGAATTCTCTACAGAACTTTTCTTTTGTCATTATGTTTCAGCAGGAGAAGCCATAAGGTCTCAGAGTGACTTCTTTGCAATTTAAAATGAGTCATGCACCTTTAAGAGCTGCGGTATAATCATACCTTTGACTTCCCTGCTTCCATCACATTGATTTTCCAGATAGAAATTGATTATGCAAATCTAGTATTTCAGCTTATTAGTTCATATCAGTATTTTTCTTTAATTACTCCTTTAATGCAGCATTTAAAGGAACATTTTATGAATCTGCAGTGAAAACAGTACCTTCATCGTCTTTAATTTTCCACACAATCAGCATTGCTGAAACACAGTAATGCACCACTTCCTATGACTAATTTTTCACATGGAAATGTGTCCCACTGTGGTTGTGCATCTACACTCTACGATAGATAAAACCAATGTCAAGAATTCCACTACAGTGTGTTCTGTCAATTGGTATCTGTCAATCTGTCAGCTGAAACTTGAAACATGACTGAATGTGCTCCGTGGTGTGGATCTGTGAAACACATTAGCAATAGTTTACATTCAGTATTTGCAGCATTCTCAGTCATTACAGTGTGTGTTGTTGAATGCATCTTAAGAATAATGTGTTATGCTCAGCTAACTTTTAACGTACTCGTTGACACTTTTGCCACCCCAAAACACCTTCTAAAAGCTGCTGCCTTTTCTTTCTTTGACACAATATAAAATACAAAATGCCAAAAGCTATCTTCACAAAATGTTACAGGTTTGATTTAGGGTCTCAAAAGCTACACAGTCTATGTGTTGCTCAGGGACTTTGTAATAAGGATACCCAGCCTTTAGCTGGAGGTTGTCACCTTAATTTATTATCATCTGAAGACTGCATGGTAGCTTATGCAAATTGAGTTGGTGGCTTCAGTCCTGCTCCCAGGGGACAGATACCCACATCATAGAACTGCCTCAACAGTTGTTACTGGGTGCATTTGATGAATTTCTTGCATGTACAGAATGTAGAAAAGTTATATTCTGTGGGCAGTTCTGAAAGTGAATGGCTTCAACATCCTCCTGGGAGTGGTCCAGGTCAAATCTACTTTTGGGATGGTGGGGAGCCTAGTGATTACCTTACTCATCCCAGAAATGGGAGAGCTGTCTTTTGTTGCTGTGGCTGTCTGAAGAGCCTCCTCACTGGAACAGATCCTTTCTGCAGGTTTTATGCTCAGTTGCAAGGGGACTTTCCCCCACTTTGTGCTTGATTGGTCTAATTAGGCAAATTAGCATCCTTTGTTATACTCCTTACTTAAGGATTTCCCCGACTTGCAGGACTCCATCTTAACACTCTGGTTTACAGTAATTATGCAATGCTTGTTAGATTGTAGTTCAGAATGCAGTGTTCTTTGAAACACACTGACTAATCAATGAAAAGACTCCAGTTCCTGGTGATGTAGGTGTTTCATTTGTGTTCAGGTTTGAAACAGAACCCACTGGACTGATTGGTTTTGTGATATCCGTCTTCCCCAATTAAATGAACTAAAGAAGATGTTATATTGACTACCAAAGTGTGAGTTTTTGGTTTGGTGAATTATCTTCTGAATGAGAAATAGGGATGAAAATTGAGTAGCAATGTCCAAAAGCCGTGTCAGTCGACTATTTTGAAATAGATGATGTATGACCATAACCAGTGGAAGTGTATGTAATATTTCTGAATATTTCTGTCCTTGACTACTATGTAGTTCAAAATTATAATACTGATTTTAAAAACTGGGCCATACTCTCTTATTTTAAACCAACTTCTTTTTCACCCTTCAGTGCTAAGGAAAACAACTTCAACAACTAATAACATACACAACAAAAGAAAAATAGTATTTGGAGTGGTAACCAGATGGTGGTTGTAGTAACTCTGGTTCTGGATATAATTTATGACATTTCACTGGCCTGAAAATGAGAATTGTCTTATGAAGTCTCTGTGGAAATGAGTTGATTGCTCTCTACCTAACTTATTAACTGCAAGAAAAAGATGTTGTAGTGTCCTGCTTCTGGGGATCAGTCTGAGATCCAGTAATTAAATAAATACTTATATATACTGTATAGAATTTCTCTAGGATATTGAATCAAGTTAGATCTCACAGGAAAAATGGCTGTAAGCATGTAATGGGGTAGTTTTTTCCTGTGACACTGGAACTGTGTTGTTTCCACTTCTCTTACTTTTCTAACTGTGATGAGCCATCGTCTGTCGTGCTGTCCTTGGTGAGTGTCTACCCAGTGCTCCTCAGTTTTTAACGAAAATGAGTGAATAGCTAACCTGAGAGGCACTTATCAGGCTCTAATACTTTTTTTTTGTTTGTTTACATCAATTTATTGATATTGGCCTTGGGTTTTTTTGATTTATCTGAATCTGCCTCAGCAGACAGATTGACCATTTGAGCACAGTCACTCCAAAAATGACCTCAGCACTTGGGAAATCTTGAGGTGCAATCACTGCTGTAAATGGCATGGGGGGAACGGTGGAAAGAGCTCTGCAAGTCCCATGAAAAATGGTAACGTTGCCACATAAACATGGTCACGTAGCCTTGAGAAGTACAATATGTTAAAGAAGTCAGAAGTAACACGTTGTCAACAGCACAGCTTTATGTACATAAGGAGACTTTCTAAATTTAGTAGGGTAGAGATGAAACAGGCATGTTCAGGCTTGCAGGAACTTTTGTGTTTATCACTTTGCTACTTGTAAGCTTCAAGAACCTTCTTCAGCTGTTTTTGGGGGTAACTGTATCCCTTCATTTAATGGAGTCACAGAATGAAGTCAGAAGGGACCTCTGTGGGTCATCTGGTTCAGCCCATCTGCTCAAGCAGGGCCACCTAGCACCAGTAGTCCAAGGCCATGTCCAGATAGATATCGAAGATCTCTAATGGTGGAGACTCCCTGACCTCTCTGGGCAATCTGTTGGAGTGCCTGCCTATTACCTTCTCTGAGTTTACAGTCTGTAATAACACAACCTGCCCTTTTTTTTGCTGCTTGCTGCACTGCACTCTGGTTAAGCTGTTTGTACTGGGACTTTTAAAAAACTTTGCAAAATCAGACAGTTGTTGGAACATATCTATGAATATGTGACTTGCAATGAAACAGGGAAATTATAGGAGTGAGGGATGATACATATGGAGACATCAGCCAGGTAAAAGTTGAATGTGCAATGTTTAAATTTTTGTGGTGCTTCTGAGGAATGTCACATCTGACTCTTATGTGGCCATTTCTAAACCACTATCTCCTTTCTTTGAATAGTAAGAAACATACCCTTTTCTATTATCTTTCTTTTTTTTTTTTCTGTTTCTACTTATCATTGCCTACTTCACTTTTCAGTTTTCTAGGAAAGTGCTGTTATCTCTCCCACTCTGGTAGTATCCGAGATTTATTTGTAAATTCTGTTGCCACATTTTCAATTAAGTAACACCACTTCAGAGTTATCTTAACACTAAGTGCTGGTGAAATTCGATGCATGTACCTTTAGTTTCTTAGCTTTTAATTAACAGCCCATTTCAAATTGTTCTGCATTTCTTACAGGTGAATTGTATTGTGGCTTGTTGAGTCAATCATTAAGAGGTTCTGGATTATTAAACTCTTCTTGTTTCTCAGTTTATGAGATGTTGGATTTTGTGGCTGGGAGAGCAAATGACAGATGGGTTTAACTCAGTTTAAATCACAACATTACATAAGTTACTAAATGTATCCAAAATGTTATTTACTCTGGTTACGTCACTTCCCTGTCAATCATTTTTGTTATCTCCTGTCTGTCTGATTTTTGTCTGACATTGTAAGTTAGCTACCTTTAAATTTTTTTGATCCATTACACTAACCAGTTTGAACAAGTTACACAAACCTTAACTGTACTGTAATTTTCTTGTGCAGCATTGATCCATTAGCAGTCTTAGGAAGTTTGTAAACCCTATCCTCAACTTATATCCATGAAATGACTTTTCATTTTTATGTTTTAAATAATAGAAAATAATCCCTCCTACAAAACATACATAAGGAAAAGCAATCAATTTGTTTTTATACATGCTTCATAACTGAAGTCAGTTTCTATCTGCCTTCTTCACATCAGTGGCGCTTTGCATGCACCATTGTCAGCGCTGCTGTGCTGTGTTATCAATAGTTATGACTCCCTGTCACAGTATAGTTAACCTCTCTGACACAAAATTAGATAGATTACTCAGAAAAAATCCTTTTCTTTGGAAAATTTACTTTATCTAATTGCCAAAAGAGATTAGCGGGCTTATAAACCTTGTTGAAGGTATGAATATAACATTACTGTATGACCCTGAACTGCGTGTTTTTTTAATGAGCCACCTATTTTATTATTCTTTCATCAAAAGCCTCTCTGGAAGTTGCTGCCAGCGCTCTTTCCCTTGACTAGCATTTTGAACTGGAAAAAAAGGGAAAGAAAAATTTTAAGAAAATGAAGATTCTGAAGAGAGTTTTATTTGGTAGGATGTCCACAGACATGTTATTCCTGTCCTTTCATATAGCTATCTCCAGGCACTGGAGATACCATGTAGTTATCAGAATGGTGACTGCACTTGGCAATACCAAATTTTAATGACGCCAAATGTATAGAGCTGAAAAGTAAGAAATGTGAGTTAATGATCTATCTAGTAGGTAGGGTAGGATGGTAGGGTTTGAATTTGTAACGAGATGCTAGAAAAGCAGAAATCTCCTTTCTGACTCAGTCTGCTATGTTAGTCAGGTGGGCATTAGCAGGGGTGGAAGAGGAGTTGTAGTATTACTGAGTAGTAAAGATATGTAAGAGGAAAGAGGGTTCCTGTTAAAAGAAAAAAGAGTAACTCTGCTCAGGAAAAAGCTTACATGAAGATTTATATTTCAATAATTTAAGTTAGCCGTAAGGCCAAACACAGGAATTGTGTGAAGTTTTGGTTAGTTTCTGTGTTAGAAACAGGGTTAAAGTAACATCTGCTTGGAGCTACACAGGAAGTGTGTAGCTTAGTAGGAAAGAATTTCATATTTTTTGCCTAAAGCATGTAGAAACAATCAAACGTGTCAACATGGAATGCAGGAGTGCCTATGGACTAATATTTGAAGATTGACTTGCACAGAAATTTGTAGAATACATTCACAGTCCAATGGGCAGACGAGAAGAGCAAGCAAACAACCCTGCACCTCACTGTAGAGATTTTCATCTTATTAGTGGGGTTTTTTTTAGTTTTCATTCAATACATGGGCAAATTCCTTATAATATTCTCTTGAACATTAATAAAAATAAGGTAGTTACCGAAATTTGTCTGACCTTAATAAATACATGGATGACCCCTTCTTTTTGTGGTCTTTCCCATCAACTCACATAGAAGCAAAACTCTGTATGGTGAACACAGTACTAAAATGCAGGTATCCAATGATAATATTAGGGCGATCCTGTAGAAGGAGCAAATGGGGTCATCTCCATGCTAAAAGGCTATCACTACCTTAGAATCCCACTAATTAAGAGTTGTCTTTCCGTACAGGGGTATCTGCAGAAAAATCATGCTTTCAGGGACATTTGGCTCAAACTGGGTAAAGTCTACAGAAAATGTTAACTGAATCAGAAAAAAAAAGGGCAGATTTAACGTGGAAGTTTCTGCTTTGAGTAGAATTAGTTGTGTACTCAACTATCCATATCCCAGAGGATACAGAATTTTGCAGAATTTTTCAGCTGTCTGTAGCTTGCATATCTGCCAGCTGCTGCAGCAAAGGTTGGAAAGGAAGGACAATATGTAGATGTGTCATCCTAGACTTTGTGGTCCTAAAATCTACATTGATGCATCAGTGTATGTTCATAATTTGTCTCAGATGCACCAAATAAGTACTGGCTGGGCACTGTTAAATTTATAAAAATCTGTATTAACTTTACTCAGACCCAACATTTCTAAATTTTAGAAGAAATAAGTACTTCCTAAAATTAATATAATTTATATATGAATTCATATATAATAAGATAGATTATATAAATTGTTTTTAAAAAATTATCTTAAAATGGAAGCTGTCAGAAACTTTTGGTATTTTTTTAAATATTGCAAATGCCTAAAATGTGTTTTTTATTCATGTGATACAGCCTAGGTAATTTACCAAGGTGAAAGGCCTGTATAATCCATGTCTTTCAAAGTGAAGAAAAACTACGAGTCCTACTTAACCTAGTGTTCCCACAGACAATGGAGAAGAAATCTGCAGCAATGAACAGCTCTTCGTAGTTCAGTAGGTTTTTCAAAGAGTAAAGTTGATGTTAATGTAAGTACTGATGAAGTTAATGAAATATATTTTGAGACTCCCTTGCACTATTGTAATTTGATCTTCTGGCACATCTGCCGCAGACCTGATGTATCCAAATGTAACTGAGTCAAGGTCTGAAAAAGATGGATATTGAAGGAGTCAAAAAGATTTCTACAAGTGGTTCTTTAGAGCCGGTCTACCAGAAACAAGTGGATGTGCCTGATTCTATGGCTTTGTGGTGAAGTATTTTGGGAAAGCACAGCTTAAATACATGTACTGTCAAAGGATTTTGTGATAGCAAGGTATGTGCACTTTGATGTAGAGGGAAGTTTGCAGAGGTGTTATTAAAGTGCAGGCCACACAAACAAGGTTGTTTTGAGATGATTTTTCAGGGACATGAGTGTTTGCATGGTCAAGTAACGTTTTCTTTTTTAATCAGTTGGTGCACCTTGAAGCAGAAATGCTTTTGTGCAGAAGTTCTTCACCCAGTGACCTATTTTTCCATTCTGAATAAAACATGTTGCCTCTCTGCACGAATCTTACCTAGTTCATTACAGCTGGAACAGCATTAAGCTGCATTAGAAATACAACTTATGAGTGTTGACTTTCCATTTTGCTTCCAAGAGACAGTCTGAGAAGAGTATCAGGTTAAATCAGATCATTGAGTGTATTCACAAATTCAGGGGATCTGCTATTTGAAACAGTTTTTATTGTTTGCATATTCATCTATCTGTAATTTTGATCACCATTTCTTTAAAAAACCACCCAACTAAAGAAGAAGTGCTGTCAAGTTTTTGCTGCATTTGCTACTAACTGTGTGTGTGGAGTTTTTCTCATGTTATGATGACATTTCCTCCAGGAAAACAAGTGCTGGTCGGTATCCTTCACTAGTAAAGCATGTGACTCATTCTGTTATTTCCTGCTACCTTGATAGCTGAGGGGAAGGTTTTGATTAAATTTAGATTAGTCACTGGGTTTGTTACTATCATTGTGCTCACTTCTGTCTTACTAGGAAACAACTCTGATGTATTTAGATATCTAGGGGCAAGGACTGAACAGATTATATATATACTGACTTTAACAGATGAGTAATAATCAGTTTCAATCTAATATATGATGGACAGCTCTGTTACTATAAATACAAAGTGCCCCCCTTTGCTACCAGTCAGTCTGCTGGCTATTTTAAGCTTGAACATTCCAAGCCATTCCTTCTGGTGTAAATGCTGTTTCGCTGAACATGTCTCAATGTTGTAGCTGTATGGAACTGTTATTCAGCTATTTTTACACAGATTTTGAGGGAGGAAGAGGAGGTGAGGAAGGACTCAGATCTTTGAGGAAAAAAATGTGAGTGTTCTATGAAACAAGTTACTACTGAAATACCCTCTAAACAAAAAGTTCACTCTTCCCTCCTGGGCAAATTTCACAGGAGAAAAGAAAAGCACTTGAAATGGCACATTTAAATTCTGTAATCAAATGGGAAGAAATCCAATCAGATGCTTCCTTGAAAGTGTGTTGTAACCAGATGTTTACATAAAAGCTGGGGATGGAGCAGCCCTGTTTGCTAAGTCATGTCACATTGTTCTGCAAAGACTTTACGAAACCATAGCTCTCAAAAGAAATTTGTGTTGAAGGATATATATTTTGACAGTACAATTGATCAGATTTTGCATCATGTTTGAGGATTGTTATCTAGATTTTTGAAATCTTATACCATGCTAATGTTTCCCCTATTTTTTCCCTACAAGGTCTTTGTCTCATCACTCAGTGCGTTTTTAACTGTTAGCAGGATGATAAGTTACTTGTGTTCTTGGACACATAATCAGGAACCACGGAGTTACACATCAATCAAATATGCCAATTATACATGTATTTTCCCGGTGACATTTCATCCTTACTTATAATTGGGAAAGAAAGGAAGACGATAAGAATATTTCATTTGGCCTTTAGTTCTTCTCCAACAGAAATTGGACAGAAATGGATCTGGACAGTATTTGTTGACTATTGCCAGCTGCTCAGTGAGGAAAATAATAAGAATTTTGAAATATTTTCTTTAATTATCAAACCCCTTTGTTGACTAGATTCAACACCTGGTTTATAGAGATTTTTCTCAGAGAAGAGCTCTTTAGTTCTGGCTTTCTCACTTCAGACTTGAACACTTTAGGCTCCAGGGCTTGGTGTCTCCTTCCTTCTGCTTCTGGGAGGTGGATTTCACTTGCCTCCTTATAATTCCTGTTCAGTTCCTCTTGTAGGTCTCTCTTGCCCTACATCTCTTTGCTATCTCCTTTATGCCAGTGGTCACAACCAACAGACTCCTTTGCTTTATTACAGTGATTCAGAAGTTGCATACTTGCATGACTTTGCTGACTTAGATGCCCTGTGGGATGAAGTTCCTGATCTGAGGAGTTTAGATATGAAGATGATAGGTGTCTTATGAATACCTAAGCTGTAGGTTGTTTGATTCAAGTCAACCTTAAATCCACACCTGCATCTTTTGTATTTAGGCAGTGCATAGAAGAAATAAAATATTGTGCACTACTATTCAGTAATTTATTTATAGCTCATCTGATTAGAGGGCTATTAGGTCTTTGTTATACAAAAGTTAGAAGAAAGAATTCAGGAAAAAAAGTGTAAAATAAGATTTTAGGTTAATTTAGGTGAAAAATTTATTGCTGGTTTTTGCTTTTAGATTAAAATGTTTGAGTGCTTTTGGTAGGAATTGGCTTTATGTAAAAGAATCAAACTTTTACTCAGAAATTGATTTTTTTCCCCTCTAAGGAACTAAAACCATTAAAATCTATTACTCATATGCACTGACATTCAGTATTAATTTTACATTCTACTATATTGCTTTCTTTAGGGAAAAACTAACATCCATTTGTTGATCAGTGACATACAGTCAGCACAAGGTGCATGGCTGCTGATTAAATAACAAAAACATTAGGATTTTTTTTTTTTAATGGGTGCTGACAGCAGCTGCTGCTGCCTGACAGTCACTTAAGGGCAGTTTGCTTGCTGCACTGGTAGACCAGCATTGCTCAGTGTGTACTTTCAGCCAACAGACCAGATTTTTTTGAAAATAATCACCTCCTTCCTTCATGACTGAAAGTAAACAGTATGGAGGCTCTTTCCCCAGATTTGATATTAAAATCTACATTTAACATTTATCCCAGCTCAGCTAGGCATCTTTGTTAGACAGCCTGAGTAGGAGGAAGGGAGAAAGTGAGTGAGAGACAGAGCTTTAGAGGGCATCCCACTCTTACGTGTGAGTGAGTTGTTTCCTGGAGATGCTTTCTGTCCTCCATAGGCCAAAGAGGTTGTGTCCAAGTTAGATGGAATGGTTACAGCTCCTACTTTATGTGCTTCAGGTACTGGACATGAAGTGAGGCTAAGGGCTGTTTCTGAGCCTCTGAACCAAAAGGCCCAGGACGCAGGTGTTGTGAGTGTCTGCACGGTGTCATTGCGTGCGACACCTGCATGGGCCAAGGCAGCTCTGAGCGCAGGTTAAGACAGCTCGCTTTCCAACAGGGCTGCTGGTTCAGCCACAGCCCTACACTGCTCTGCTTTTCCTCCTTCCCGTTCTGGGAGAGCTCTCCTAGGAGCCTGGCGCTCCTGTTGGTACATAGTGTGTGTGCTGCCATACAGACCTCATAAAGGATTTCTCTCTCACCTCCAGAAAGTCAGTTATGAAAGGTGGCATGGGCTCCTTTTTCTCCTTGACTACACCCATCTGTGTTCAAACACTTTATGGCAGTTTGCATTGCTGCCTCAGTGGCAGCTTGACCTCTCCAAGACAACGTCCATTTGGCTCGATGGTCTCTTGTGATACTAAGCCTTCATACAAAACTTCAAAACACTCATACTTAGCCAAAACTCACCCACAAGGATTTTTTTCTCTGTGTTTGGTTGGTTGCTTTGTATTCATTAAATCTTTATGTAATGGTCAAAAGCAGGGAACAAAATGGTAAGTATAATTTCAAAAAATCTACACAAATTCTGGATAACTGGTTTGCACAAATCCTTGTTTTATGCTTGTAAATTCTCAAATGCAGTTATAACCCTTTAGAGATAAGGCTGTACCTGGTGCAGTGCAAATGATTCTTCTGAGGCTTAGGAAGGGAATAACTCTAGGATACTTCTATTAGTGTCACTCCAAAGGGCCATTTGATACCAGAGATTGATATTTGGTCCAAGTTTATACTAGTTAGGTGAAATACCATATATACAGGCCTCCATGGCAGATCTGGACTCTATTTTGGTAGCCCAAAAGACCTGTTTAGATGAGGCTTCCTCTCCCAATTTAAAAGACACAATTTTCTTAAAATGGACTCACTGCAGTGAATGGATTTACTTCTGATACTTTATTTTTAAAATGGGGACTTCTTTTTTCAAGAGGCATATTTATGCCCTGAAGGAGTAGTATTTCAATGTTTACACCTATCTGTTGTGTATTTCATTGCTTCTGTTGGTCAAGAGGAATGATAAAATATGCATCTCTCATAATGTGTATTGATCTTCCTGGAGGTGATTTAAACACCTATTGATACTCTTCTGAACTCCATATAAGATAAAATGTTGTATCTTCTCTCCATTTGCTATTCTTATTGTGGCATGAAATCCTATCACAATTATTTTCATTCTATTTAGCAACAATTCAAAAATATCTATTTATTTTAACGGTTGATCAATTAATAGAAAATTACTGCACTGGACTTAGGTTGTTTTTCTGGTGTTAACTTCATTGTTAATGTCCAAGTTCTCTTTTGTTGTGTGTGGTTTCCCTACAGCTTATGTTCTTTCCAACAGTAGAACTCAGTCTGTCTCTCTGGCACTGTTAGTCCAATGAAGAGACCACAATAAATTGTTGATAAAATTTACTTTTCTGTGACCGGAGTCACAATTACGATGGATTGACTATGATCTAGATTTTGAATGTAATGATGATCCCTTTTACTGTTTTAAACACCTAACTTTCAATTAGCCCCCAGTTTTTCTTTGCTATTTATTTGGAAATCACGCTTGGATCACTGCATTCATAACTGCATTACATAAATAGTGTAAACAGCCACCACAGCAAAGGAGTCCTGACCTTCAGCTCTGTCCCAGCAGCTCTACGGATACTTAGATTCCTTCATTGTTCTGTTCAGGATATTGTTCACTTGGATAGGTTTTCACTGTTTTGGAATCTTTTTCAAAATAATTGATTAAAGCGTCTCTATAAATTGAATTTTCCCATGTGGACTTTTTAAAGCTTCTGGAATTTGATAAGTTTTTGTAATAGAAGAAGAAATGTTTCATGTGACTTGAAATCCTCCTTGCATAAAGGAGCATTTCATCAGCCACAGTCTGCTCTGCTAAGCTCTGCTGGCACAGTGACACCTGAATCCCATAGCCTAACTTGCTTTTTTTCTCCTTGCCTCAGGGTAAGAGATTCAAGAAAGTTGTTTTGTTGTTCAGCAAGGAAGCTACTGATGAGCCAATGAATTAAAATAAGATAAAAGTCCCTCTCTTCTAGGAGAGAACTTTGCATAAACTCTAAATGGTATGTCACTCTGTTTGTGGGGCTCTTAGGAAATAGTTGTTTAAAAAGACTTAGAATAACTAGGAAACCATCAAGAATCTAAGTTGATATAAAAAAGTGGGGGGAGACAAAGGAGTGCTAAACACATCTCAAGTTATATTGAAAGTAAGACTCAGAAAGAAAAATAAGTTTAAGCTTCAAGCTCCAGGGCAAAAATGCTGCAGTCTTCTGGGGTTTAGTGTTTCCAGCAACAGTGACTAGCAACAGGTAAGGATGAAAGCAAATGTTCATGGAATGAGAGCATTTCCACCACTCTCACTTTAAAATGTGCCCATTTCTGTGTCTGATCTGCAGCCATGAAGTGGAAGGTGTGCATATATTAAGGCAGCGGGAAGGAATTGTAATTATGTCCTTGCAAGGTCTGTGAACGCTATGTTTTTATCTCCCCAGGAGTTAGATTTTGTTAAACACTTTCAACAGCTATAGCAGAACTCAATCAAAGAAAATAGCTCCTCTCCTTTCTTTAAGACCTGAGACAACAGAGGAAAAGAAATTGAAAAGTCACAGATGCAGGTTTAGCTCATGTTTCTTTTATTTCAGGGACATAAGACACACTTGATGATTCTCTGAAATCAGGCTTGTCATTCAAGGACTGAGAAGCAATGACAGAGCTGTGTGACGTACAAGTGTCACTGATGGATTAACTGTGATCCAAACATATTTTGACCAGTATCAGAAGAGAAACCATAACTTAATACAGAATGATAAAAGTTTAAAACTTTTGAAATTTTTCTTAATGTTCTTCCATGTCTTATGCACTAAATAGACTTGAATCAGTTCAATACACGATTGGCAGTCACATGGCTACATGTAGGTTATCACTGCTCACCAAGAAACACAGTTCTATCAGTATTAGCCAGTGTGACAGCTGGCTTAGAGCACATTTCAGTGCTTGCAGTCTCATGAATAGAGCCATCCATCCATGGAGTGCCTGGGGGTACTGGTCAAAAGCTGGGTGAACATGACCCAGTGTGTGCCCAGGTGGCCAAGAAGGCCAATGGCATCCTGGCCTGTATCAGCAATAGTGTGGCCAGCAGCAGGGCAGCAATCTTCTCATCCCCCTGCACTGTGAAGCATTCCCCTACCCTGTGCGGCACCAGTGAGGCTGCACCTCAAGCCCTCTGTTCAGTTTTTGACCCCTCACTACCAGAAATGTATTGAGGTGCTGGAGTGTGCTCAGAGAAGGGCAACAAAGCTGGTGAAGTGTCTGGGGCACAAATCCCATGAGGAGCTGCTAAGGGAGCCGGGGTTGTTTAGCCCAGAGGAAAGGAGGCTCAGGGGAGATTAGGTCACTCTATACAACCTACTTGGTCTCTTTCCCAACAAGTGACAAGATGATTCTTCACTGTGAGGATGGTGAGACACTGGAACAAGTTGCCTGAGAAGTTGTGGATCCCTGGAAGTGTCCAAGGCCAGGTTGGATGGGGCTTTGAACAAGGGGAAGATGTCCCTGCCCATGGCAGCGGGGTTGGAACTAGATGATCTTTAATGTGCCTTCCAACCCAAGTCATTCTATGTGGCTATGATTATATGACAAGAGGAAATGGCCTCAAGTTGTGCCAGAGGAGGTTTAGATCAGAGATTGGAAAAAAATTTTAACCAAAAGTGTTATCAAACATTTGAACAGGCTGCCCAGTGAAGTGGTTGAGTCACTGTCTCTGGTGGTATTAAAAAGATATGTGGACATGGCACTTTGGACATGGTTTAGTGATGAACTTGGAAGTGGTAGGTTTACAGTTGAACTCAATGAACTTAAGGGTCTTTTCTATATAAATGTTTTTATGGATCTTTACATATGATTATGGATTTTTTCAGATTTATTGCATACCTGAGATGTCAGGAAAAGTTGAAATGAGTTTTTATTGCTGATATTTTTCCACTTGCAATCATGAATAGAACTTGGGTTTATTGTAAAGAAGAAAGGAAACAATATTCCAGTGGTGCACTGTGGAAAAGGACAACAAAACTTGTGCAGGTGCTCCTCTGTTCAATTCATTGAAAGATTGCCAAAGGCTTGGGAAAGGCACTAATTGAAGCTGTCAGCACAGAGCTTTAAAAGATTTGCCTGCTTTAAAAGGATGCCTGCAACCCCACAGATGAGGGAGAGGGGAAGATCCAGACCAAATATTCAGCAAAATATTTGTCTCTCCCATTTTGAGATAGCTGGTGGCTTGAAGTTGCTTCAAATGCTTCATCATGTCAGCTTTAGTCTTCATCCAGCTGCATAGTCTTTGCTGTAAGGATTTCTTGTAGTGTTGAGAAGTAGCCAAGCATGTTTCCTTTGGGAAATGGGCTTCAAATTGTTGTTTCTTAATAATTCAAATCCATTTTTATATTTTACCAAAAAAAAAAAAAAAAAGACTTCAGGGCATAAGTTCAACTTGTTCAGGCAACCCATCCTTCCATGACCCTGAAAAACTGCACAAAGCCCAACCCAAAACAAAAACAAGTAGGGTAAATGCTGAAGGCAGGGAGTGCCTTTTTCAGGGCAGATGGCGTTCAGAGGCATTGTCTGTGGTAAAAAGTGGGAACTCATGAAAGGATTCAGAGGATGTTTTCCCACCATGCAGCAGGCATCCTCAAAGCACAGAAGCACCATCCTTTTCCTGTTTGACCACAAAGGACAAAAGCAATTCTTCAGTTTATACATCTCACCCTATTGATAATAATTTTAACTGAAACAGACAAAAATGTCTGTTCTGAGAATCGGAGTGGATGCTTCAGGGTACTCTTTAGCTTCTGTTGCTATGATTTAAATACACACTTCATGCCATGAGTCCACTTTTTTCCCCTGCTATTGCATTTACCCACTCAGTACAAATTCTTGTGCAGAAAGAGTAGTCAACGATATCCTTGCTCATGAAGCTTCAAACAGGAAAATCTATTTTTTCTAGAGCTGTTCGTATGGGGAGATGAGAAAAATATAAAAAATCATGCACAATATTTTTGTACATGTAATGAATATGAACTAAGAGAAAAATGCACATAAGCCAAAAGAAAAACACCATCAGCTATGTTCGCGGAGTGTCTAAATACAGTGCAGGATGAGAAGAATATTTTCTGCCTGGTCATGCGAGCAGTATGACATTGTATGACAAAGTTCCTTCTCCTGCTCTTGCCACTGTTCAGCAGCAGTGTATTGCTTCATTGCTTCAGTCACTGGGTTACTCATCTTGTGAGGTAAGTTGTCTTTCATGCAAGAAATTGATTTCATATTTTGTGCATGTTTTATATGTTGCCTTATTTAGCCTTTAGTTTGCTTTTGTAAAACTAAATTGTCTCGCCTTTAAATTCATGTGGCTGTTCTATTCTGATGGCAGTGAGAGTTCCTACCTTACTTTGTCTCACAGCATGACTTAACTTTCACCAAAACCATACTTCCATGAACTTTTCCATGGTGAGATGCATCCTGAGGTGTGAATCAGGACAGTGCTTGCATATCTCCAGCCAACTGATCAGCTGAATACTTTCTGATACCTATTAATTTCACTCCATAGAAAGTACCACTTTTGAAACTATTATGTGTTTGGTTTTTTTTCCCCAGAGAGTGAAAGAATAATTCTGTGTAAACCTGGCAGCTTGAAGCCTGAGGGGATTTGTTGATTTTTTCCCGATCTCCAGTGAGTTGGAAGCCTGAAGGGCTTTCAAGTTCTGCTAGGAAGACAGACCAGAATGGTCCAATGGGCACACTGAAAAAGGTTGATTTATGGGTCTTGAAACATCTGGAGGCATTTCTCTTAATGCCAATTAGTTTAAAAGTTGGAGAAAATGTGAGATTTATAATGATGCTGGAGAATTACAAGCAAGCCAACTGCTTCCCATGTATAATGATAGAAAACAGATACCTTAATTTGATGGCACAACTTTGTGGTCCATATGTCAGAAATTGTAGGCAAGGAAAACTTGGTAATTTTTTTCTCAAAGGAAAGAAAATATTTGCTTGGGAGGGGCTGCTTGTGGCCTCCCTTCACTTCTGTCCTGCTTTTAAGATATAAAACGTTGTGAAGGTGGGCAAGTAGTTTGGTTCGTTAGGCCTGGGCAACACCCACAGCCGGTGGGGAAAGTGGTCATGAGGAGGAGGAGCACAGAAAGCTGTTGGTGCCAGGGCTGGCAACAAGCCTGGACAGTGAGGAGTTTCCTTGCTAATCACGCGTACGGGTGACGTACGACAGCCTGGCCAGTGGGCAACGACAGGCAGCACAAGGCATGATTGAACTGAGCAGACCCGAGCAGGGCCCCTTAACCTGAGAGCACGAGCCCAGAATATATTGTTTTTCATGTCATTAACACGGTGTCATTTTGGCTCATGAGAGCCAGAGATTCAGCAATGGTTCATTACTAGAGCAGTTACATACAGCTAAAGGAGAAGGGCTCATTTGGGAGTATTCTCCCTGTATTCTGGGAGGTAATTTGCTTTTCAGATACCCTTCATATCCTCCCAAAGGTAACATCATCATGCTTTCTCTTTTCCCCATCAAAAAAAAAAAAAAAAACCTGTTTATTTAAATCTTTTGTTCGTTTGTTTTAGGTATTTTTGTGAAGTACAAGATACTGTTTAATGGGTGGTCAGACAACGTAGTTGCTGTCCTTGGCTTCTTGTGCAGGGATTAGGGCACTAGTTCTAGAAAATCTGAAAAACTATTCTGCCTGTAAGTGCCTGGCAGAAAAGTTGTACTTCTAAGATATATTCACTCTTTGAAAGAATAAAGAAAAAAAAAAAGGCATAGTAGTATGGGGTTCATCTAATATAGTGGACCACAATAATTTCTTGAGTGTCACCTATCTTTCAAAATTAAAATAACTGATAGATTCTAGCCAGTAGGTGAAAAATTCAGTTGTTGCATGTAAGTAGCTGACAACATGCACATTTCAATTCAATTAAATTCAGTTTGATTTTAGTATTTTAATGGCCAAGTTGCACTTCACTATGAAGAGGTAAAAAAATTATGTTGCATTACAAGATTTTTTTGTTGCAAACCTCTTAGAGAAGTGTTCATGTATCCTGAAGAGCTGATATTTTCAAAACTGCTGATATAAAATATAATCAATGTTTCTAGGAAAGGAATGATGAAAGAAAAGTTTTGCTATCTTCTTTTTCAAATAGAAAAAAATATTGACAGTAGTTGAAATCTGACATGTATCTATTTTTTTTTTGTTTAGCTGATGGTTTTTAAAACCTGTTTTATGCAATTTTAATGGAAGTTCAGATTTATTATTAAATAGGGATGATATTTCAATATTGTTCTCTTCAAAGAATAATTATGTATGTAAAGCACTTTGCCAAAATTGTATACATACAGTAAAAGTAAGTGCAAACTTGCTGGAATAAATAAGCATGCATTGCATTGTCTGTGCTGATTAATTTCACAGGGAACTATTCTCTAGTCATTCCTGATTTAGAAAGGTGTGTTTTTTTTCCCCTTTCCCCAATGAATCTTCACATATCCTTTGAATTGTAAGTCATCATCAAAATCAATTCACATTTCTCTACCATTCTCCCCTCTGTATTGTATACCACCCATCTGATTACCAACAATGTGTTGCATGAAGAACTTACAATATTTTCACTGGAAGGTGCTATTTTGGATTTCTGGTTTTTTATTACCAAACTTTGTAAGAAATAGAGGTAGGCATGCATGTTCACTGTGTGACTCTGTTGGCTGATTCATTGGTTTGTCTTAAAAAAAAACCCATATATTTTGATTTCAATCCTGGAATATTTGATTATATCGATATCTTCTGCAGTCACAAGTAGTAACCAGGGTTCATTATTTTAGTTCTCACAGAATTACTTGTTTCAAACCTACTCTGAATTTAACTTTATTATCAAGGTTGGTCTTCTAGAAACTATGTCAACAGCTTTCAAATAGTTAAAATTTTGAACTACTCTTTAAGACTGTTCCACTTGTTAAAAGTTGTCACTGAGTACTTGAGTGCCACATAGCATTTCAGGCACAGCATTTCAGGGCAATGAATAAACCTTTCCCTTCTGTTCCACTTCATTGTATATCTGTGGAAACCTGCATTTAAGGTGCAACTGCCTGGCTTCATCCTGCTTAAGTTAAGCAGGATACTAGCTTTAGGATTTTGATAATTTGGTGATGTGACGGTGAAAATAATTGAGGCAAATAATTTCAGTAGTCACCAATCATTCTCTAGCATTTTGGGCTGCAGACTAGTGTACTTAGATGAGGTTGTTAAATATTTCCTTTAAAATCCCGTGGAAGATACTGCAGCAGGCACAGTTAGCAAGAGCAGAACTATAGATAGTAACTTCTGTGGAAGAAATAGTTCCATTATCTTAAATAATGGAGTACAGAGGAAGAAAGATAAGGGCATTTCCCCTTGTTATTTTAAATCCTCTAAGCATCAGGATCAAAAATGGGAGATAGATGTCTCTGTAGTATGAATGGAAAAAAATTAGAAAGCACAACAACTATGGGATTTTTTTAATGCATACAAGGTTCTTGACATTAATCTGTCATCGCACAAAGTTTTCAGCTACAGTACTGTGTAGCTGATGTGTCTTCTGTAACTGGAAGACTTGACTGACTTGTTCATGAATGTGATGGTTTTGGGAAAAAAATCCCTAAATGGAAACAAAGGTGAAGCTTTTTTTTTTTAAGACAAAAAGGATGTGACAGAAACAGGTAGAAAGTGATTTATAGCAGCTGACATGTGGAGCTGTTAGTCCTGCTTTTATTCTGTGTGTCTTTTTGCCTCTGGTGTTAACCCTATGCCTATCAGTAGTTTTAATCTGTTGTCCCAACATAAAAGCAAGAATCCAAAGTAACATCATCCCACCAAACATTGTTGTGATTTATCATAGCACAGAGATCTCTAGAGGGATGACTGGTGAAAGGCTGTCATTCTGTGGCACTCTCAGAAAGACTTTTAAAAGTCAGAGGAATTGCAAGGGTCAGTTCTGCAAAACCAATGATGCTCACTGAAAGCTGTAGAAGCTTCTCTTGCTTGCTGAAGCCTCTCACTTGCATGGTACAAAATTCCAGGTGGAAACTGGCACTTTCAGATGTAAGCTATGAAGATGCACTGAAGTGCGTGTTTGTATGAAGATCCAGACAGACATGTTGTCAAGTTTGGCCTTATAGCAGTAACACTGAAAGAGTCTATCATTATTTAAAGGTGTATTTTTGAAAAATGCTGAAAAGTGAGTCCTAAACAAGTCTGTCTCCTTTATATAATGAGACTTTTTTATAAGCAGATGTACCTATGATTCCTATTCAACTCTATTCAGCAGAAGAAATGCTTAGTTCTCTCTCCCACACAAAATCTAAACTAGTTCCTTTTAAAATCAGACAGCAACCATCCACAAATTTTGGAATGAGTGTTTTATTTTTCAAACCTTTTGAATTTTAAATAAATTTAATTGCATGAAAGGTTTAAGAAACTCGTGAGCAAGAAAATATTCTCTTTACATCTTTACAGCAATGGAATATTGGGGTTTTGGAGGGCTTGTTATTTGTGTGGTTTTTTTTCCCTCAGAAATGGTTCTTTTGTAGGAATGTAACAGAAATGTACTTGGTGAGTATCTGTGCTCTGTAGACATAGGTGACAATGTCAGGTGACATGTACAGCCATGATGTGATCATTTGGGTTTAAAGTTGTTTTTAAATCATGAATTTATCTACATAAGGCTTTTTCTCTAGCACATGGGAGAGGTTATGTCTGTTCTGCTTATCTTTGAGATGTATCATAGTCTGAATATACCTGTCTCTTCCCTATTGCTTAAATGATCACTTACAACAGATTATACTGTTCAGACAGCAAAGGTTAGGTGAGTTAAATCTTTCTGCAAGCAGTTGAAGAGAATAGTTAGCAGGTCATGAATTCTTCTGTGCTGTAGCATTTGTAAAATTAAAGAAGTAAAAACTATGGTTTTTAAGGAAAAGTGAAAAAAAAATATGATAAAAAGAAGCAATAACACTGTTTGTTTGTTTGTTTGTTTGTTTGTTTTTTATTTTGTTTTGTATTGTTTCTTTTTTTGGTGACCTAGAGAAAATTTACTAAAACTGTGCTCATCCCAAGGGAAATTAGTGAGGGAAATTAATGATGTTCTTGTGTTGCTTAAGGCCAACTGTTGTTGCCATAGGGTGCTGTCCTCAGAAAGACATGGATAAAAGGACTTTTTTTGGTGTAGCCTCCCTTTTATATATGTTTATTTTCTCAGTGCCTAGGCAGTCCAAGCAATGTTGTCCATTTACTATCTGCTCTGCCTCAAATAACTGGAACATCACTGGGATAGAGAAGCCTTCTTCAAGTGGCTCTTAGGTGACCACAAGGCATTATGACTGTGCTGATTTTCATACAGAAGCTCTGTGCGTGAGGTAAGTTGCAGAAGCATGGTATGAGTTAACAGTGAGTTGTGTTGGTCTTGCTAGGAAGTAGGTGATATTATGGCACGTGTCTTTGCCTCATGAGTTCTTTCACTGAAGAAAGGCCTTAACTTCTAGGTTCCTGTCACCACTGTTCTGAAATGGCCTTTCTGTCTCTCACAGCTGGGGATTGTCTGTCCATGGGAGGGGCCAGACTGTGGGCGTTCAAGAACATCTCCAAAGCTTCCACCCAGGCATAGGAGTCCTGATTTGGTAACAGTAATAGAGGAGTAATAGACAGCAAATTGCATCCTAAATCATATGGTCATAGAAACATTCAGGTTGGAAAGGAACTTTAAGATCACCATGTCCAGCTGTTAATCTTAGTCTTCCACTAAACCATATCCCTAAGTGCCACATGTACACATCTTTTCAATGCCTCCATGGATGCTGACTGCCCTGGTCAGTTACAACGCTTGACAACCCTTTTAGTGGAGAATTTTTTCCCAATATCCAACCTAACCCCACCTTGGTGCAACTGGAGGCCATTTCCTTGCCTCTTGTTTCTTAGGGGAAGAGACTGATGCTCACATTGCTACACCCTCCTTTCAGGTAACTGTAGAGAGTGATAAGGTCACCCCTGAGGCTCCTTTTCTCCAGGCTAAAAAACCCCAGCTCCCTCAGCTGCTCCTCACAGGACTCACTGTCTAGACCCTTCAAATCTTTGTTGCTCTTGTTGGACTTGCTTCAGAACCTCAATATCCTACTTGTAGTGAGGGGCCCAGAACTGGATGCAGGACTCAAGGTGTGACCTCATCACTGCCGTGGTCCTGCTGGCCATACTGTTTCTGATACAGGTCAGGATACCTCCTTTTTTTGTTAATATCTTTAGAGAAGCAATTTTTACTGTCAGTAGCCAGATTAAGTTCTAATTGGGCTTTGGCTTGTCTAACTTTCTCCCTGCATAACCTGACAACATCCCTCTAGTCCTCTTGAGTTACCTGCCCCATCTTACAGAGGTGATGTACTCTTTTTTTTTTCCTGAGTTCCAGCTAAAGCTCTCTGTTTAGCCAGGCCAGTCTTCCCCTCTGGTTCATCTTTCAGCACATGAGGGCAGCCTGCTGTTGTGTCTTTAAGATTTCCCTCTTGAAAAATATCCAGCCTTCCTGAGCCCCTTTGCTATTCAGGACTGCCTGCCAAGGGACTCTCTCAATCAGGCTTCTTAACAGGCCAAAGTCGGCTCTGAAAATTCAAGGTGCTAGTTTTGATAAGCTCCCTCCTTACTTCTCCAAGAATTCAGAACTCCATCTATTTCACGATCTCCAATGGCCACATCACCCACCCGCCCTTCTCTGTTCACAAAGAACATGAAGCAGGTCTCAAATCCTCTGAACATTCATCATGTAGTCTTCTCACTGAGGCCACAAAGATTCTCTGACTATGACTTAATCAAAAACTTGTAATTTTGAGTGTAATTTCAAGAGTTTTAAACATGGATAATTACAAAAACATTAGGTGTTTTTGTAACAGGGTTTTTTTAACCATAGTATTGAAATTTTCTAACCAACTCATTTGGTTGCATTCTGGAAAAAATACTGTCTTTGAATGATAGAATTAGGAAGACAAATTAGAAAGCACTTACTAGTGAATGCACAAAATAGAAGAATTGTCCAAGCCAGTGTAGCAAAGAATCAAACCTGTGAGATAAGCTGTGGCAAAGAAGCAAATGAAACAATGAACAGTTTTATGTAAGCATTCAAACTTCAAATGCTCTGATCTGTGGGCCTTTTTGTTTGTTTGTTTGGGTGTTTTTTTTTTGTTTTTGTTTTTTTTTTTGTCTCTTTAAAAAGAAAAAGTTTAAAAAATAATAGTTTTTCAGGGCAATTGGATTACCAACCTGTAATGATTTTGTTTTCAAAGCACGAAGGTCAATCTATTTGCCTTCATCTATGATGAAGTGGAAATAGGATTTGTCAACAAGTCATAAAAACAACAATAAATTAATCTATCATCACATAATACACAAAGTTAAGCCCTACAATAACAACTTAAGCTGAGATAATACAGAGAAAACAGTGCATGAGGAGAATCTATGAATTCTATGGAATACTAGCAATAAGGATTTTAATATTAGAATGAAAGTAAGCTATTAAAAGACACGTAAAAGAGAACTTTGAATGCGCTAAGTGACATGATGGCAAAAGAAGGATCTGTAAAAAGAAACTGAAAGATAATAAAAGAGCTGAGATGTTTACTAAGTATTAACAAAAATGACAAGCATCCTAAAGACAGAAAAAATGCAATTTGAGTAGGCAACTGTGATTAAATGAAAGTAAACAAGCTGGAACAAGGAAGAAAAGTATTTCTACTAATTGCTTTACTTTGGAAATATGTCCTGATCAAATGAGATGGTTACATAAGACTGTAAAAAGGCACCATTAAACCTATTACTGATAGACTGCTCAGCTACCATATAATCAAAGTGTGTCAGAGGATTCTTTCTGATAACACTGACATTAAAATATATCATGAGACCCAGCTATTATTGTCTTTAATACAACCACAAGTAATATGAAGTGAAATGTGCTCAGTAAGATCAACATGTTGCTCCTCATGGCTGAGGTTTGTTCGGTCATATTGCTTTTAAACAGACAGTTTATTTCATTTAATAGTTACAAAGAAATACCATCTAATGAGAATGTTCTGATTTATGCTTCAAGTAGTTGGTAGGAAACATGGCATTAAGTCAGTCTTTCATCTCCCAATTCTATTTTCATCTTTTTTTGCTAACATGTCAGTGAATAAACTAATAAAAAAATCCAAATTCAAATGCAGCTCAAATCCATCATGACATGCCTTAGCAAGCTGTCATTTACTTCCACTAAGCATATAAAGCACTGCATCAAATAAGTCTGTGCTTACAATCTCTAGAAGAAAATGAAAGTGTAAAAAAACCTTATTGCAAGATTTCATCTGTGTTCGAGTCATTTGTGAGAAATGAATCTGTAGCAATTAGCAACGAAGCATTAAAGAATTGCAAGAGTTCACCCAAATTACCTTTGCAAATAGATTCAAAATTGAAGGTCTTGAAATTGAAACACACAAGTCTTTTGAGTGAATTGGTGCAAATAATGTGTTAATGGGAGATCTTGGGAGATAAAGGATTGTCAAGAACAGAGGTTGATAAGTAATTGATTTTCAGTTTTGTAATCAAAGAATTAGTCTGATTGGAAGCAAACAAAGAGTCTTCTCTTTTTTTTTACTTAAATATAAAGGTTAACAGATTTCAGGTAGAATAAAGTAAAAAAAAATCTTATTTCATTATATTGGGATGTATTTTAAAATAATGTAAAATAAAACTGTTTGTCTACTTTAATTAGCTCTGTACCACAACACAGGTTCATTTCCTGTATTGGCCATGATTTCCTATGACATAAATGGGAACTTAAGTTCCTGGCTTATATGTTGATATATGTGTTTAGACAATGAAATGTAGGTGAACTGTATCCTGTCTTTTCATCACACACAGTTAAGTCTAGCAGGATGAACTTCATCCCTTTCCTACTTACAGGTGGAATGAATTGCTCTGTGGAGGTTTCTCTATTCCTTCTATGGCAAGATGTTAAGTGAGATCTCTTAGAAAGTGTCTCTCAGACTAGACATTCCCCTGTCAGTATGATATCAGCTCCTGGCTACATGTAATTACTATCGACACGATTTCATGTCATGCATGGGAGAAAGTCAATATTCCAAAAAGCAAGAAAAAAAACATTTATCTGAACAGTCGGCCCAGAAATCAAGAAGCAGGTAAAGATCTTGAACTTTGATCTTGCATATACTGGATGAATACTTTAGTTCCTGGGTAACTGTGTAAAAGACTGGGATCATCATACCAGTATCTTTTAGTACATAAATTGGAGGAAAAAAAGAGAACTGTTGACATTTTTCAGTGAAGCCAACTTCCTTCCCCCAAAATTTCTATATGATCAAGCAGAATGTGTTTGATTGAAGCAAATTTAATTATTTTAAAAATTGTATTAGTCAAAAATATTGCAATGCTAAATCAATATAGACTCCCTATTGGCTCTTTTTTCCTTCATGCGATCAAAATTGTGATGAAGGTAACCTGTCACTCAAATCTTCTGTGTTTTATTAATTTTGAAAAGGATTCCACTATGCATCAGCAAAATAATTAATTAATTCAGCTCACCAAAAATTATTACCATTAATTTTTTGCATGATATTTATTAATTTGATCCTACTGCACATGAATGGCTTGATCACAACTGATGCAAAATGATGTCTGCTTAAAAAGTTGTGAAAATTTGCATAGGCAGAAAATAATTAGCAAAGCTGGTGCTGAGATAAACCTCTTGCTTTGAATAAGTTCTCAGAAACCAATTTTTGCCTCATATACTGATGAAAATTTGCAAGCAGTCACCCTTTTTATTACATTCAGTTGCTAGCTCAAAGAAAAATGCCATGCTGTGAATTACTAACATCACTTCCCACAGTAGCTGTGGTCTCCTTAGGGTTCTTTTGGCTAGGTACCAAACTAGCTCTGCTTGTGACATTTTGTTTGATAACATCATAAAGTGGTAAGGCCATGGAATGTATACATAGCAGTATGCACTAATAAAGTGTTTATCCTTTAATGTCTCCCAGATGCTTGCCTATAGCTTTTTCCAGAAGTAAAGAGGATGTGTTGGCTGGATGTGATCTTGTGTTTATATTGTCTGCTGGGTCTACGTGATAAGTCAGATTCTTTCCTCCTTTGCTTTTGTAGAATCGGTAAAGCAAGTGCTGCCTTAAAGGTGTGTTCCTCTATGTGTAACAAATGCCAGGTCCATTAAATATCTAGGATCAAATGGTAATAAAACTGGATGTTAGAAGAACCTCATTGAGGGAAAAACAGTCAATAACTTCTGTGTTACACAAAATTGCAAAATTCTGTGAGACTCATAATGTTTGACTCCAGGGAGTTTTGGAGTTATTAGAATGAACAGAAGACTTCCCAAATTTAGGAGAACATTCAAGGCACAATATGTTTATTCTGCCATTCAGTAAGAAAGGTCATGACACTTGGGATTCTTTATTACTTACCTTTTGACACTGTTACTTATGGTTGTTGAGACAGGTGCAAATGGCAATTGTTGTGACTACCTTTGTACTTACATTTTGCACAGCTGTAAATCACCAGCAGAATCAGCGAGTGCCGCAGGGCAGTAGAAAAATGGAACACTGGCTTTTTACCCAGGTAGGAGTATCTGTTAAGCTAAGGCTGCAAATCAATCAGGAAAAATCAATTGAAATATTTTTAAAAGCCAGTAAAATGAAAATGTAATGTTAAAAGTTTTTCATAGTTTACTCTATGTGCTGGTTTTGGCTGGCGTAGAGTTAAGTGCCTTCAGAGTAGCCGGTACGGAGCTATGTTATGGATTTGTGACCAAAATGGTGTTGATATCACAGTGATGTTTTAGTTACTGCTGAGCACAGCCTCAAGGCCTTTTCTCTTTCTCACCCCACCTCAGCAGCGAGGAGGTTGGGTATGCACAGGAAGCTGGGAGAGGACACAGCCAGGACAGTTGACCCCAAGTGACCAAAGAGAAATTCCAAACTGTATGGCATCATGTTCAGCATATAGAGCTGGGGGAAGAAGAAGGAAGGGGGAGACACTCAGAGTGACGGCATTTGTCTTCCCGAGTCACTGTTACGCATGACGGAGCCCTACCTTCCTGGGGATGGCTGAACACCTGTCTGCCCATGGGAAGTGGTGAATGAATTCCTTGTTTCGCTTGTGCAGAAAGCAAAAGCTTTGCTTTACCTATTGAACTGTCTTTATCTTAACCCGTGAGTCTTATCACTTTTGCTTTTCTCATTTTCTCTCTCATTTTGATGCATGAGGAGTAGGCGAACAGTTGTGTGGTGCTTAGTTGCCAGTTGGAGTTAAACCAAAACACTTTGTCATGAGATACCAGGTAATATTATTGAAAATGTTTAAATGCTTTTCAAGCCCAAGTACTCTTTCAATTGCAATACAGACATTTAGGCCCAGACTATTTACGCTTGTCAAAACACTTCACGGTGTATGCAATTTATTCTGTCTCTGTTAATAGCAGCATCTGCCAGCATAGTGATCATCATCAAGGGTGTGATCTTTGGTTGACAGCAGAAACTTCCATTATACAAACAGTTGTACTGTCAAAACTGAACTTTTGCTGAATTAGCTAATTTTACTTGAAAGGACTGGAAGAGAAAATGTTAGTGGAGGCACTGACTTGTCAGGATGACACCTAATACCTTCAGGTCTGAATTTTTCCTAGTCCAAAAATAGTTTTAAATATGTGCATCCTATTTTACAAAAGTGAAGAACTGCAAAGGCTCACTGTGCAAGATCCAGGACAGGGTTGTGGGTCTTCAGGTTTACCTGTAGAATGCCTAGGTGTTATGGACATGGTCCTATAGAGTCCCATATCCCATGTTAACACGCCTCCCTGTGCACAGTCTCTGAGGCACTTTGGAAAAAAATCCACACTGTCAGCACCTTGAGCAGATTGTAGCCTAAAGTCAGCTTTCTAATGGGAAATCTTTCCTGAGAGAGCCACTAAACACCAAGCACAGGGACAATCCCCAGATGCCACCAGCTGATATCCCAATGACAATGCAAGAACATAATTTTGTCCAGTGAAGAACCCCAGACAAATGATGATGACCCAAAGCTCATAATCTTTTCTTAAAACTCCACCTTTCTGGAGCGGTAGAAACAGTAGCACTCTGATTCACTAACAAACATATATAATGATAACACATATCAAGAGAACAAGAGATTCCTTGGTCTGTAGTACTTGAGGGGATCAAATCAGCTGTTTCTATCTTTCACATGGGAGGCTATAGATATTTTCCACCTATTGCACTGAGGCTGTGCAAAAGATGATGACCCTATATTGAAAAACAGCAACAATCTGATGGTCATGATTGTCAGCTACAGGGGAGAGAGAAACATCATGAATTATATTTTCATTGCTTCAGATCAAGACTTTTCAAGAAGATATGCTGTAGTCATATGCAACCTTTTTGTTCAGTTTTGAAAAGGACCAGATGAAATATAATCACCATTCATATGCAGAAAGTCATTTTAAATGACCTAACAGGTCCCTTTTGGCCTTTATTTCTGTGGTTCTATATGCCAAAGCATTAATATTAACTGGAAATTATCAGGTTGAATTAATAAGTTCTATAAGATTTACTTTACATTGGCCTAGATAAGAATTAAAGGGGTGAAACAGATTTAAATATATGAAGAGCTAAAAATAAAGTAAACAATACAATATTTGCACTATTACTGTGTTCTCCTCAAAACACTTGGTATCAACTTATTTTAAAAGATATTTAATGTTTTAGGAAAGCACTGCCTTAACAGTAACAAAAAAAGAGGGTATTTTCTGTACTGAGGATAAAGTAACAATTATGATTGGCTGGCTTTTTCTAGAATACCAGAGAATCATAGAATGGTTTTGAAGGGACCTTAAAGGTCGTTTAGTTCCAGCCCCCCTGCCATGGTCAGGGTACATCTTCCACTAGTTCAGGTTGCTCAAAGCCCCAGCCAACCTGGCCTTGAACACTTCCAGGGATGGAGGCATCCATGAGTTCTCTGAGCAATACGTTCCAGCGCCTCACCACCCTCACAGTAAAAATTTTCTCCCAATATTTAATCTAAACCTACCTCCTTTCAGTTCCTCCTTATCCTGTCACTATATTCCCTTGTCCCTCTCAAGCTCTCTTGTAAGCCCCTTTTAAGGCACTTAATTTTGCTATAACCTCTCCCCAGAGCCTTTACTTTTCCGCACTGAACAACCCATCTTTCTCAGCCTGTCTTCATAGAAGAGCTGCTCCATCCCTCTGATCATCTTCGTGCCCCTCCTCTGGACTCATTCCAACAGGTCGATGTCCTTCCTTTTCTGAGGACCCCAGAGCTGAACGCAGCACTGAAGGTGGGGTCTCCTGGGATCCATTAATATATTCTATGCCTAATCTGGAGATGGGAGACAACTGAACAAGTGATTAATTTTTTAACATGTATGCTGAGTCTAATGGAAAAGATGTGTTTTACGATGTTTGTTTATGGGATATGAGCAGTCCTTTGCATAGAACAGGATTGGTAACCACAGTTAGTATATTGGTTTAAAAAATAACATACATGCAACTTTTTTTGGTCACTACTTCTCAAGACTGTGCTTTAACCAATGGCCTAGTGTTCAAAAGTCAGTGTTCAAAACTCTCAAATGATCACTAGCAATCAGATGGTCGATTTCCTTTATTAAAATCAGTAAGATGTTTTTAGCCTGGGTAGGAATGGGATTTCACTTGGTGCATATAACACTGTCAAATTGGTTTGCTTGTTGTTTTCCTTCAGAGACACGGCTCTGTCAATAACCTCCACAGAGCACGCGTTAATTCAGCCCTGGATTCCAAGCAGCAAACTGAGCAGTAGAAATCTGGGTATGGAAGAAAGAGTAGTTTGTTGCGGGGGATTGCATTACACAAAGAGCCTTGATATGAGCCAGTGCCCAAACTTGTCCTAGTAACCAGGGTTCAATCTGTAACAAGGTCAGTATAGATGGACTTCAGGCAGCTAAAAATGCAGTCAAAAGGGAATATACTAACTATATTTAGGGACTGTAGCTTTAATTACATCTATCATGAAACTGAGTGTAAGACAAAACAATCACATCAATTGAATTTATAAAAATAAAAAATCGACATGAACTTCAAATATTTTAAGGTCAGAAGTCACTGTTTGATGTCCTGGTTAATATAGGTCATAGGACTTTCATGAATTAATTAGCATTGACTTCTGTGAGACCAAGACCTTTACTGTGTATGTTTTCCCTGATACTTGTAACTGCTGAAATCACCAGATCAGAAAGAAATTTAAGATATTTTTCAGTTCATTCACTTCGAACTCTTCAATGTTATTTGCAGTCCACTGCATCAATGTCATATGCTTCTATAAAGCAAACTCATATGCCCTTTCTCATCTGGACTCTGCTAGAGCGTAATTCTTATTAGCTCCAGGTAAATATGTGAAGATAAAAATGATAGCAAATTGATATTTCACACCGAAAGGGAGGGAGAGGAAGAAGAATGAGATAGACATGGAATGGCATAATTGTGTTTTCTCTTGTCTCTGGATCAGTTTGCAGACTAATGGGATAAGCAGGTGAGAAAGAAAACACCATTATGTTTTAAAAGGTCATTTCAATGGATATCTCACTGCTTTTTACAAATAATTCTTCTTTCACATTTTTAAAGGAAACTGAAATCTTCAGTATGCAAAAGTGAGAGGAGACTTTTATCCAAATAACTCAAAAGTGGATACACTTGTGACAATATATGAATATGGAGATTATGTGGGTGTTCTTCCCATGTATGTTCCCTTTGCCTGAGCAGATCTGTAAGTATACGGAAATCTGTACCTGATTAAGTTGCTGTTGCATTTACTGACTACTACTGGATTTGTATTTTTTTTTTTTAATGTTTTAATCATTTTGTGAATAGACGTAATGTTTGGAACCCACAGCAACTTGTGGCAACGAATTCAATATGTTAAATACATACTGTATTAAAGAATTCCTCCTCTTTTATTTATTTTGAATCATCATCTTGATCATTAAACTTGGTGATCTAGTTTATTTGATCATTTCTTATACTGGACCTTTTCATTTTTTTATTGGATATGACTGGGCTAGTGATAATTTTTCTCCATAGCAGCATGTGTGGTGCTGTGAATTTGTGATCTAAACAGGGTTGATAACATGGGGATGATTTAGCTACTGCTGAGCAGTGCTTGCACAGAGTCAAAAGTGCTTGCACTTTCCTTCCTCTCTCTGCATCCTGGCAGTGAGAAGGCTGGGGGTGCACAAGAAACTGTGAAGGGACACAGCCAGGATGAATATCCCTTTGGAATATCCGAAGGGATATTCCATACATATGGCATCATGCTCAGTGATAAAAGCTTGGGAAAGAATGAGTTCATGGCTATGGGTTTTGTTTTCTCAAGTAACCGTTAAGTGTGCAGGGATTCTTTCCTGTAGATAGCTGAACACCCGTTCGTGGATAAATTTCTTATTTTGTGTGTGCAGTTTTGCTTCAGTCATTAAACTGTCTGTATCTTGGTCCATGCTTTCTCAGCTTTTGCTGCTCAGATTTTCTCCCTCATCCCACTGTGGATGGTGGTGAGTGAGTGACCTGGTGGGTGCTTAGCTGCTGACTGGGGCAACCCACCACAACTGTCTGACAAAGTTTTCAGCTTTCTTCATGAGTCTTCTAGAGTTACTATATTCCTTTCTGAGATGTGAGAATTAGAACTGCATACGATTTGCAAGATGCAAGTGCATCACAGAGTTGAATGGTGAAATAACATTTTTGTCTGTTGTGGTATCTATTCCTTTCCTAATAATTTTTATCATTTTGCTTTCCCGTGTGATAGCTATGGGTAAATTTCTTAGATTATCCATTGCATTGTAGAGATAGTTTTTTTCCTCAGTGGTAATTAACTAGTTCAGAACTCATCACGCTACATGCAATTTAAAATTGGTTCTCCCCCAATGGGCACAATTTTGCATTTATTAACACAGAATTTCATCTGCTAATTGCAGTATCCTTTTAAACCCCCTGTAAAGAGTCAGTGGGCCAAATAGTACCTACAGGGTTCTCTTGAGATATACTGTTCTATACCAAACAAGGTCATAAACACTACAGAGAGAAAGGGCTCCAGGATTTTGAACTAGATTTTCCAGAAAGCTGTGACGAGGATTTTTTTTGTGTATAATTTTTCTCTGGGAAAACCTTATATAAATCAAAGTGATGTTCCACTTTAAATCATGTGACTATTATCTCAAGTTATTAAAAAAGAAGTTTGGTACTATCCAATCCTTTTTCTACTTTAATAATCTAAAAATGAACAGATCATCCTCTCGCATTAATGAGCAATATTACATGTCTTTGGCTTGAGAAGTATGGTCACCTTGAGCTATACTTTTCTGATGCTAGTACCTGAGTTCAAAGACATAACTAAATACAGATTAGAGTGGAAATTTACAAGGGATCATATGACTGAATAGTTAGCTCAGGTAAAATAAAAAGGAGATTAATTTCTCCTTGAAAACATTGGGAAATCCCTTATTAATCTAACATATCAGACCTAAGAAATGTGCTGTTACTAATACATGTGATATTTCTGTAAAAACATTTCAAATTTAAATTTAAACATATTTAAAAGGAAGTTGTCTCAACCACTTGCAATTGCTTTGCTCTTCTCACAAAAGCAGTTATTAATTTTTTTTCCAGAATGGAGTAAATAATAAAGTTGTGGTTAAAGACTGGGTCAGTCCAGAACAAAAGTCAAGACTGTAGCTTAGTAAATATAATGGTATTTGCTGAGGAGACTGCATATTTGTAAGACAATGGCCTAGGACTCTTTCAGATCTAATTTCCTGCTTTTGTTCAAAAGCAAAAGGTCAAAGCAGGTGCATTGGAAGAGGATAAAATATGCATGGAGTAAGTTTTTATTTGAGATCCTAGAGTAGAATATCAGGGGTAGATATTTTTCTTATTCTTTATCAAATGTTGTATTTTTTACTAATCTATACCCACTGACACCATTTCAGGTCACAGAAGTGTTGCTGTTTTGTTAAACAGCAAGCAACTCAACAGCTGAATGGGAGGTGTAAGATGTGGGTTGAAAAATAACACTTATTCACAGATCTTCACATTCTATTCCCAAATATATATCCCTAGCCCAATTTTTTTCCTGCCTCTTACAATGCATTAAGTGTTTAAAAACATTTTATTTGACAGGCTCACCCTGTAACAAGAATCAAAGACATAAAAGACAGAGACATCAAAGGCATAAGCATGGCAAAGGACAATTTGATCACGTGTAGTGGGAATGCACATATCTTGTTGCACTTTTCAAGTAAAAAGCATTAAATGTACGTTCAGTGCCATGACTGTCCACCATGCATGGTGAATTGTGGTGGCTTTTCTGTCATGCTTTCTCCATTTTGCTTCCCTACCAAAGCTCTGGCTGCAACCCAGACATTGCTGGATAAGCCTGAAGTACTCAGCATAAAGTGCACATCAAAGATGGAGAAAAAGTAGCAGGCATGTATAGGCTGGCAATACTCAGCTGGTGGCAGCCTGTTGGGATAATTTTCAACTTGTTGCCAAAATTGCCTCCAGGCTTTGCTGTGATCCACATTTGGGACTTGGCCCAGGAACAGAGTCAGGATGCTGTGAAGTTTGTCTTTGATGCCTGTTATCGACTGTGCCCACTGCAATGCAGGCACAGCTGAAAGTAGGGTCCAGCAGCTTTCGCACTTCTAGGCAAGTCCCTGATCAACTTTCCAGATAAAATCTTTCTGGCCTCTCCCCGATGGAACTGTGCCTGCCTGACACTTGCCTTTCTCTCTACACTGTAGCTTTCAAGGTGACCTTTTCCTCTATGATTTTCTGAAATAAAGCAGTTGTGAGACTTGGAAGCAATGATGTTTTCAGTTGGCGCATTTGCCCCCTCCAGGAGTAGCATGTGCAGTTACATGATGCTCAGAGCTGACAACAGACAAGCTGACGGGTCTCACAAAGGACACTCTGAAGAAAGCTTCAGTAAGCCTCCTCAGCAACTCCAAGGTGCTGACTTGCCTGTGTTAAGATTTGTTGACTGTGAGTTTGTTGTGCTTTCTTTCTAGCTTCATTTTCTTATCTGGGAGAATATTACCCTTCCCTTGTTAGATTTATGCTCCAATACCTGAAAATTAAGGGGTTTAGCTTCAAATTGCTTGACTACTGAATTAAGGACCGTGGGTGAAAGCTCTTATTGAGGACACAAAACATTTCTAACCATATCTTATTCAACATTTCACAGTACTGCTTGGTCTATGATTAACCACTGGTAGGAAAATCCAGATTTGATCCCATTTTTCTCTCTGGTTAAATCCTCGGGAAGCTGCAGATCAGCTATTTTCAGCTATGAATCAGACAACGACACTACAGTTAACTCTTTTGCAGGCTATAAATTGAAGACATAGGTTCATTACGTGACACTGCTCTCAAAGCTTCATTTCTTCTCAGGGAACAGAGGAATTGTTTACAGTGTGTCTGTGCCATGTGATATTTGTGATTGGCAGGCTATAGGTGGCCAGGTGTAAGCTATGTATCCTAAACTCTCTTACAACTAATGTAAAGAAATAATTATTCTCATCCTAAAGTGTCTCTCTAGAATAGATCAAGTGAATGGTGCTGTAAGAGTAGCAAGAAAGCCTACAGTGAATTTCTCATCTGTTGACAGATATCTAAGTAGCATAAACCTAAAATTGAGGTGAATCCTACTCTAATCTGTTGCTTAAATCAACTGGATTCCATATGGTAGCATTTTTATGTAGGAGAGTGCCAACAAATTGGAGTTTGGTTCTTGTTAGAAAAACTTAACGAGAGAAGACAAAAAGTAGGGTTTTGTTCCAGGTTCAGACTCCTGACTATAAGGTGTCTGCAGTGCACATATTTATATGTGAGCTACGTATTGTGATGTTGAGGGGGATCTAATTAATACAGGTAGTGCTGAAGCAGCTTTTCATCTGGGCGGACGAACAGGTCTTCTTTGGGCTGAGCTCTGAGACCTCTCTTTTCACTGGCCTTAATGGAAGCTTAGGCACCATAGAAATAAATAACCGTGGTATTTTATCCAGTGGTTTAATCTTAGTAGGTGGATGAATGACTGTGCCTTCCACATTTTTACTCACAGTCAGGCTTGGAACTGAGAACATGGGCTTGTGCTTTTATCTGTTGTTGGCTTAGTAAATAATGCCTCACTCATGCTGGGCCAAAAGGTGTTATAACCAATTTAGTATTTGGATGCTTGGCAGGTATATGGACTACACAATTCTTTTGCCCTTTTTGTGATATATGAATCACTCTAGGAACTGTTGTTCTTTGACAAAGGAATATATACGTTTTTCTATGACTCTTTGGAATCTTCAGCTATGACACTGTCACAGTTTAGGCGAAATTGCTGTGTGAGAGTTAAAAACATTGAATAGTATAGATATAGGGAATTCTAGGGAATTGATGGGTGTAAGGCGAACAATATTAGTTCCCAGCTGGAGACCTTCAGAAGTTTTTACAATAAATGCACATCAATGAGAAAGGAAAAAAGCCTGTGCTGGGAGAAGATTTATTGTTATTTCCACTATACTGTTGGTTCAGGAGTTACAATAGCTCATGCTAACTCCTCACAGAAGAACTACATGGCTGATAAGTGCATAACCTTTGTGAATTTATAACTCAGTCAAGATCTACTGATCTTTATATTGTCAGGGTTGGGTGGCCTTAGAAAAATATAAGGTCTTACAGCTTGTGGAATACAGAGTACCTTCTGAAATAAGTATTTGGCTTCTAAAATTCCTAAGCCTGACTTTGTATTTTTTCACATATTCTCCTGCATATAGAACCTGGAACCTGATTGAGACCTGGAAGAGCTTGAGAAGTCTTGCACCTGGGTCAGTAAAACATCGGTATCAGTACAGGTTGAGGAATGAATGGACTGAGAGAAGCCCTGATGAGGATTTGGTGATACTGCTGGATGAAAAACTGGGCATGAGTTGGCAATGTGCTTTTGCAACCCAAAAAGCCAATCAAATCCTGGGCTGCATGGAAAGCAGTGTGGCCAGCAGGTCAAGGGAGGTGATTCTGGCCCTCTACTCCGCTCTGTTGAGACCCCACCTGAAGTGCTGCATCCAGCTCTGGGGTCCCCGGCACGGGAAGGACATGGACCTGTTGGAGTGAGTCCAAAGGAGGGCCACAAAAATTGTAAGGATGGAACACCTCTACTATGAGACCAGGCTGAGAAAGTTGGGGTTGTTCAGCCTGGAGAAGAGAAGGCTTTAAAAAGACCTTTTTGTGGCCTTTCAGTACTTGAAGGGTGCTTATAAAAAAGATAGGGACAAGTTTTTTAGCAGAGTCTGTAGTGATATGACAAATGGTAATGGTTTTAAATGAAAAGAGACTAGATCTGGACTACTAGATACACAGAATCAATTTTTTTAGGATGAGGGTGGTGAGACACTGGAACAAAGTTGCCCAGGGATGTGATAGATGTCCCATCCCTGGAAACATTCAAGGTCAGGTGGGATGGAGTTCTGAGCAACCTAATCCAGTTGAAGTTGTCCCTGCTCATTGCAGGGGTGTTGGTCTAGATGATCTTTAAATCCCCCTTCCAACCAAAACTGTTCTATGCTTCTATATCTGGATATTGTACCTGAAGTATTTTCCATGTCTCTCGATGCTTCTTAAAATCAACTCTCTCCTTAACACAAACTTTTGCTGCTTAACCATTTTCTTCAAAAGCCCACAGTCTAGGTCATGCTACTGAGTACATAGTACAAAGTCATCAATATCCATGGATATATTCATACCTGTGGATAAAATCATGCCTTCATCTGTGCAATGGAGGTCTACTGATTTAAACTCATACTTTCTGGTCCATATTTCTACAACTAGATTGGAAAGTTAGTGTTACTGTGTTATTTAGATGCCACTTCCAGTTCAAGAATTTGCAAGAAATTGCACCTGAATCTTGAGTCTTGTGAATAGAGCAAGTGAGAGATGACTCTGAGAGGCCTGAGAATTCTGGCCATGTACAAGGTGAGGTAATATACTTTGTTTTTTTTTCCGCTAAGAGTTTTGAGGTTTTTTTTCTGCTTGAGATTTTGTTTTGAAGGCACCTAAATTCTTTAATTTTCTAAAATTATATGAAATGCCAGATATGAAAGTCTGGCAATGAAGGCAGTGTACAGTAAGTTAATGGTCTCATTTATCAATTTTGATGTTTAATTTCTAACTATGGTACTGAAAGAAAATTAAGCTGAAATATTCCCTTAAACTTGCTTAAAACCCCATTGTTTTTAAAAATAGCATTAAAATTTTACTTTAGAAAGATCTGTTTTCTGCTTATGAACTCTGCTCATGACAGTGTAGTTTTCAATTCAAAGCTCTATGAAGTAACAGCCTTGAAATACCCAGTTCTGCAGTGAGTTTGGGTGATTATTTGTTTTCTAAGGCAAGTGCAGTTCTGCACCTGAGAAGGTGGGGAATAGAATTGTTTTGTAGAAAAAGACCTGAGGGTGCCAGTGGGGAGGAAGTTCAAGGTAAGTCTGTGCTGTGCCCTTGCAGCAAAGAGGGACAGCCTCATACTGGACAACAAGCGTGTAGGCAGCAGGTCAAGGCAGTTGATTATTGCCACGTATTCAACACTCTTGAAGTGACATTTTATTCCAGTTTTGAGCTTTCCAGTACAAGAAAGACATTGACATACTGAGGTCACCAAGCCAGTGAGGGGACTTCAGCACCTGGAGTGCAAGGAGGGACTGTGAGGGCTGGATCTATTCAGCCTTGAGAAGAAAAGGCCATGGGGAGCCCTTGCTGTTGCCTATAACTTGGAATAAAATGTAAGTTGCAATTCTGAAAAATATTATTAAAAGGAAAATTTCTTATTGTGAGATTGATCAAATACTGGAGCAGGCTGCACAGAGGGGCTGTGGATTCTCCATCTATGGAGATACTCAAAACCTTACTGAATATGGCCCTTAGCCACCTCCTTAATCTGCCTTGCTTTGAGCAGGAGCAGGATGGCCTCAAGAAATCCCTTCCAATATAGCATACTTTCTGGTTTTGTAATTCTATAGGGTAGGAATATAAAATTGCAGAGGAATTATATTCTAAAACTTGTGCTGAACTGAGAAAAACCAATGTTTTATTTAAACAAATGCTATGTTTGTTCCTTGGTTATATAAACCATTTAAGAACCTGTCCACAGTGGAGAAATTGGTAGGTGTTATCTTAACCACATGTTAACTTACTGCATTGATTACCCAGCGGGTATGGCCACACAGTTCATGCTGTGTCATGCAGGGCCTTGGGGAGCATGAAGGGTCATCCGAAGCATCTGAAAGGTCAGACATACATGCAAGATACAGGACAGCTAATCAGCAATTACAAGGTCAACATCTTGTGTGTCTGTGTGTTCAGCTTATAGTGAGAACACCAGGACATGACTGAAGGAACTAAAATACACACCATTTGCGGAGGCTAAGTGTTTATACAGACAGTGGCAGTAAATTAGCTTCTGGCTAGCTGACGTGGCAAGTTATCACCTTCATATCCCTGTCTAGTCTCTTTTCTCCTTTTCTGCCTGTTTTGTTATTGTTGATTCTACCATTCTCTATTCTCTCTCCTCTACAGTGTGGGTTTGGTGTTTTTAAAATTTATTTATTTGTGAGCTTTTTTCTTTTCTTCCAGTTCTCTATTAAATCTCAAAATTCTTTCAGGTGTCCTTACTATTTTTCCATTCTCCCCAGTAGTTCCTCAGGTAATCTGTTACCTAAATTATCACTCTGTATCTGGTTTTTCTCTTGCTTAATCTGATTGTGAGTCCTTTAGGGTAGATATTGGACTGATTATGTTGAATATTATTGAGTTTACTAATGGAAAAAAAACTTGTTCAAGGTATTTAAGCATGTGTTTGTGAAGTACCATGTAAATGCATAACAATAGCTGTGCTTAACAGTAACAATATTACTGTTGTCATGGTTAATAATAAGTGTGATCAATACCAATATAAATATAATTTGTCACTAGTGCAGTTGTTCAATGAAGATGGTTTTGATAATAATAAACACTGTCACCAAATACTCTTCTTGATTATAGAGGAGACATCCTACTAATTTGCCTTGCTCATAATTTACCTGATGTAGGTAAAAATTAGATGGTTCAGTAATTATTAATGTACTTTCAGCTACTCCCTTATTGAGAGGAATAATTACTGCTTGCTTTCATTTGTCAATCATTTTGCACTGCAGCACGGACATGCACATATCAGATTGTACATATTCAAGAGGGGCTCACTGAATCCTTGGGATTTTATTTTCTAATGTTTTAATAGCTTAGCTCCTTATGGTGTATTTTTTTAAATTATGTAATTTTGTCTTTAAGAAATCTACAGTCACAAAAGTGATGGCCCTGACTGTGATCTAAAAGGTGGTAAATGACTACATTAATTTTATTATGTTGAAAATATTTGGAGTTGGGAAAGTATTAGAGAAAAGCCTTACACACCTTTGGTGTTACTTTTCTTAGAGTATCAGTTCATGGCTAGCACTGCAAGCAGGCTCCTGTGCTAGATGGACTTTTGATCTACCTATGCAACAACTTGTATGAGCATGGGGAGCATGAAACCCTCTTGGGTAGACACTCCAGAAATCAGCCAACAGCTGTACCTGGGTGGGACATAATGAGAGGAGTATGGAAAATACCCTAATTCAAAATAGCTCATGAACTTAAGTGTTGGGCATTCCTTCTGGTGGAAAGGAGCAATGGATATGAACCTTCTCAAAGAGAAGGTGGTTAAGCCACTACCTCCTTCAACCAAAGTGTGCGTTCTTGGCACTGTTTTAAAATGAGGCGGTGACCAGCCATGTCCTCAGTTTGGTGCTAACTGCAAATCTGTGTAGGGCATTTCTTATCTGCCTGACTAGGTTGGAGGAAAATTCAGTTTTTGAATCCTCCTAAAGTACAGGCCTGAGGGAACTGTTCAGCAGCTCAGCTGTATCCAGACATCTATAAAAAATAAGACCTTGCACACCTGGGAAACATTAATATTAACCAGCCAAAATCTTGCCAGGAATAGAACCTTGAATTCTACTTTTATCTCATGAGTTTCTTTTCACCACTTGTCTCAAGAGTTGTGGCTTAGCCTCTGATGTAATTAATTATAGTGAGTTAATTAATTAAATAAACCAGCCCAGATGTATTTTGTAACATATTAAACCAAAATTGCTTTCACATTCTCCCTTATAAAATATTTGATAATAATTAAAATAAACCCCCCCAGTTAAAAAAATCAACAAAATTTTATATATATATATTTTTTAATGTTCCTACCAAGTTGTTTAAGTTACTGTTTCATAATGTTTGGTTTGTTATGAAGCCCTAACTTCATATTTCACGTATATTACAGTGTAAAGTTGTTTTAATTAAAGTAAACAAGTATATCACATTTTAAAAATAAATAGAAAAGATCAAAATTTCTTTTGAAGTTCTTAGCGAAGGAACAAAATAATCCTGTGGAAGAGGACTTTAAAAATTTTAAAGCACAGCTCCACTCCAAAGACAAGTTAAAGCCAAATATCTGGAATGTCCCTGAATTGTGGATTAGCAGAACAAAGTAGGTTTTCTCTTTTTCTCTGAGCTTGCCTTCCTTTGTGTTCTTTAAAAAAAACAAACCAAAAAAATTCCTCCAAAAACCCCAAACCCTTTTGTAAGTCTTTGGAACTTTTATGTTTGGACAAGAAAAAAGGAGGCTTATGCACCCAGAGACTTGAGAATGATGGACAGTAACTGGTAGCTACAATTAAACATTAATTAGATAATCACTCTGCTTTATTTTGAATGTTTGTGTCATCCCAGAAATCTCAATGTGCTATGGTAATTAGATAGACTTTCTGCATATATTAGGCTATATTAAGATAGTTTATGTGGATAACAATTTCTTCATAGGCTTGATTCATGATCGTTTCCATTTTAATTAATTTATTTTTATGTGAGTGATAGGAAAGTCATTCAACTGCACCCCCGCAGTGTGGACCTGGGGGCCTTATGTTGAAGTGTTTTTCAATAACAGAGGTAAGTGAATGCCGGGCAGACTAAATTTACATAATAAGTGGCATTTTTATGTACATGTGCAAAAAGAACTCATTTTTTATTGTAATATGACTCACAAACATTCCCAAAGGGAAGAAATCTGTTATTGCCTTATATCCTCGTTCTTATACATGGTAATCATTGTATGAACAAACATATGCACCAAAAAAAATCCTGTCTCTTGGTTTATAAGCAGTAATTATCTCTGCTTAATATATCTGTCACACTCTTGGTAACCATCTGACGGGGAATGCATGTGCTACTTTGCATTCATTCAGGCTTTCAGTAATTTTTTGAACACTTGAGAAAATTCAGTAAAGCTCAGCTGTGCCTGAAATATTGGAGAGTGCTACAAAATCTGCTTGATTATATCAGTCAATATTGCATCAGAACTTTGCAATTTATGCACTGCAAATGGATAATTCAAGTGTACTTCCAAATTGAAATAGGTCATGGCTTGTACTCTACTAAAAATCGATTGGCATTTACATGTTTGTTTTCCCACTGTAATAAATATCATGCAAAAAAGATAATTACTGTTAATTCTGGGATGACTTGTCATGAACTTGATACTGTCAGCTTGAAGAGAGACACAAGATAGAGCTTCTCTCTGGTGGTTTTCTAGGCTGTCTGGGGGCAAGTTTCACTGACATCCAGAGAATCTCCAAAAAGATGTGTCATGAAGTGAGCAGCAACAGGTGTTAAGGTTAAGATTCCCAGAGGAATTTGTAGTAGCAAAACCTAGCTTTTAGGTATATTGCATCCCTGCCTGAGAAGTTCTCAGGAATTAGATACACAAGCATGAGAGCCTCACTTTAACCAATGAGATACTTACGAATTAACCACAGGAAAACAGAGGGGAAATGTTTGTGGTAGAAATAATTTTTATTATTTCCAAGAAACTAAAAACCTTTTCTGAGACTGCCAGATGTGTCCATCTTCGACTGGAACCTCAATCTCTTTTAAAGGGGGGCTAGACCAAGGTATAATCAGAAAATGTCCCTGGGATGACTGTCTCTCCTTTTTTTTCATGAGTTTGGTGATTACAGTGCAAACTTGAAGCAGGGGGAATTTGTTGAATACCTCTCACTATATGAGTAGTTCTCAGAGTGCTTCAAATGAAGACTTTGATCATCTGATGAATTTCAATTGCAAAAGCCTTCAGCACAGCTTATTAATGGATCCAGGACCTTGAACATCTACCAACTCTTTGAGAATGTAAACACCTCTGGGCATGTGAGAAGAGGTTAGTATGCCAGTGCCAGAACAGGAAAAATATCAGGCACATTAGCCATAGAAAGACTTCTATAGATGTGAAGTGTAGACAGTTCATGAATTTGTGGGGTTTTTGATTTGTTTGTTGTTGTTCCTTTTAGCCCATCTATTTTTCTGACATGTTGAGCTCAGTAAGACTATAGGAGGCATTAGGAAGGGAGGAAAAATAATTCATCTTGAGATAGTCCTTATGTTCAGAAAGCATTTGGGAAGAAAACATGCAAGAAGAACTCATAAAAATATTCAGCTCAGATTTACTCACTCCATATGTCTGAAAGTGTCTGTTCCACAATGTGCACACCTAGGAGCTGCGGTGTACTGATCATTACAGTGCAGTCTCACTACATCGGAATAGAAATTTGAAGCCAGCTTTTCACTTTCAATTACTGATTTTCACTGGCTTTAAAGAAATCAGAGATGCTCCATTTTAAGGTGCAAAACAGAATCTTTCTTATAAGTCATTCTATTTCTCTCAAGCTCTTGAAAAAGTTGAAACTGATGGGTTTCTGTGCTATGTATATGGAATAGATATCTTGATAAATGAGTTCGTTGCTTTTCACAATGTGAAAAGTGCACGTTAAAGCTAAGTTCTCCTAGCCTCAGAATTTTTATTCTGTATGGTGTTACAGACTACCATCAATAGAAAGAGGGAAGGTTATGAAATAGAAATCAGTCAGCCTAGGACCCAGTTTTCCTGCTTTATTCCACAAGAATTTGTTACCCATCAGTTCAGCTGGTATCTATCTTCTGAAAGTAATCACTGGTTCTTACTGTAATTAACTGTGTCAGTGAAAGAATGTTCCTATACGCTTAAATTTCTACTGCTTAAACAGTACCGGTTCCCAGTAATCAAAAAGACTATGGGTATTTAAAATAATTTTTTACTGAGGTCATCTTATTTTCAAGGGTTTAGATATTCAATATAAGATGTGTGCTGTTCTGTATGAGTTACTTGGATGTCAGAGAATAGTCCTGGACATTTACTTCAGTAGGCAACAGCTTCAGTGGACAAAGTTGCTTAATTCAGGGGCTTAACAGAGAAATCCGGGAGAAGAGATACTGCGCTGGATCTCTTTCCGTTTGGCCAGCTCTAGAGAGGCTCTTTGTTCAGTAAGATATCCACCAGTTGTCATGTCAGTTGACTCTTTGTTCCCTTACAGCTTAATTATTCTTGCTATAGTGTATGTAAAACAGTTGAATTAGAGAAAATTCCCATGGTGAAGAGCTGAATGAAGCTGCAGGTTAAGAAAAGCCTTTTCTTCTTACATTATCTTTCAATCTGTTCTATAAATGTCACAAGCAGGATCCACTTCAATTAACAGGAGGACAGGTGATGTGATACACTGTTCTTCAGCTAGAAGCAGCAGTAGCAGATATTGATTGTTTAGAGTATGACTCTCATCATGGAGATCCAGCATGAGAGCTATAAGAGAAGGACAGGGGAGCAAAGACGTTGGGTCCCTTTGATGAGATGTGACAGAAATGCCGATAGTGAACAAAGCCAAAGTTGGTATCTTTGCCTATTGCTGTGACTGGCTGGGCTCATGTAATATTTCACTAAACACGAGCATTTATTATGAGTTTCAATGTTGTTTTTGTTTTTGACAGAAGCAATAGCAAGTAATCTGAAAGTTGCTTGGCTTTATCCAGGGTGAAACTGACTGACAGAGTCAGAAATTGCTTCTGCATGAATGTTGGTTTTATTCTCAGAAGACTCGTTAGCAGCACTCCAACACTGTACAAGAAGGTTAGTCTCTCTGTCTCAAACATCCTACCTGTACGTTCCACTGCAGCTGCTTTTGCTTTCATGATAATATAAAAAGCAAATTTTACTGTCTTGCTATATTTAAAACCAGATGGTTGGCCTACTTAACCCCAGGCAAACAGTGCAATTCCTCCTTTTTCATATTTTTAGTATTCATTTGCTGACTAAAGCACCAGGGTTTAGAATCATTGGTCTTACACAGCACCACATTTCATGCACAAGCCTATTTATATGTCTTGTACACTTATATACTATATAATAGAAGCATATCCATTCTGCTGCTAACCAGAAAATATTAATTGTAATCTAAAATACATGTATGAAACATTAAAAAAGAAAAAGCTTTGTGGTAGAAAAATAATTCCGTTTGCAAGTGTAATTTGGAATTATCAACAGAAGCAAAGACTGACAAAATAATGACATTACCTTTTGAATCAGGAATTACCAATTATGATTGGTTCCGTTGTGCTTAGTAATGGAACAATTCCAGACTGTTTGTTTCCAAGATGTATAAGTATTTGCAGCTCTTTTTTCATCCTCATTGACCTTGTCTCTTGTTTTTTCTGCCAAGGAAGCTATATCATCCAGTATGACACAGAAATTATAAATGATGCTCACTTTGAGGCTAATGTTAGTTCACAACAAAATACCGGCTGGCCAGAGCTTTTCTTAGAGAGATTTTCATATCTAAGATCTTTTATGAGATTTCCATTTTTAATTGCAGTCTTCTGATATCTTCTGTGCTACAGAATCCATCTGGTTTCTGTGTAAATATCAAAAAGCAATTGGGTGGGCTTTGACTTCTGTTCCATAGCATGTAATAGTTTTAATTAAAATTGTCTCTCATTCTGAGGCTTTGGAAATGTTTGTTTTACTTTTCCTGATCAGTGAGTTCTCTGTTCTTTCTGTGGCACTTACAAGTTCTCATTTTCTTCTGTGTTTACTTTTTCATTGAGGATCCTATGAGATCTTGCAGTGTCACCCACCCTTCTAGCCAAAGGCAACAATCAGCAACTCAGAGCTGTTTCATAGTAATTGACAGTTGTGTTTTCCAAACTAAGGGACTATTACTGCTAATAGAGAAAGTCAGCAAAACCCAAACCCTGTAAAATATAACGTGGAAACCTATTTCAAGTCTAGTAAAAAGAGCCAAGAAATGCCCAAACAGAAAAAAACCCTCAACCAAACAAAATAAAACCTTTCCACAAAGAAGTACCAAGTAGCTGTGGCTACTGCACATGCAACATAAACCTAATAAAGTATGCCCTAGTTATTGCTGTAACCTGAGAATTACCATGATTGCTCTTAGTTGTGAATAAGGCTAGCAAACTTCATAAAAACTCTGCCAGCTAGTCACATTGTATTAGAGCTGGAACAGTCTATGTGACTGGACTGACCTTCAACAAACTAAAACATAACACTTTTAAAAAGAAGATTTAACCACTCTATAGAAGTGAAGCAGTGATAAATACAGTCCCTGACAAAATGAGCTCTCTTAGTGAATACATTGCCCAATCACTGACTACACTCCATGTACACTACATATGCACTGTGGAAATACTATTAGGCTCAAAACCTTGTTATAGAAAAAGAAGAAAAACAACTTATATGTAAACTAATTTATCATTAAGAATTTCATCAGTGAATTATTATTAGTCCAGATGTAACTATTAAAAAATAAAAAATGGAGTAATATAGAAAGAAAAGCATTAAAAATTTTACACACTCTTCCCCTTTTCCTAGAATCATAGATTCCCACACGATTGCAGTATCACAGGATGCTGAGGTAGTAAAGGACTCCTGAAGAGCTAATCCAACTGGCCTGCTCAAAACAGACTGAGGTAGGTTGCTCAGGGCTGTGTCCAACTGGGTTTTGGGTTTCTCCAAGGACAGAGACCAACACTTCCCTGTGAAACCTGTGTCTCTCTTATGGTGAAGAATTTTTTTCTTAGGTTTAATTGCAATTTTCTGTATTTCAATTCATACCTGTTGTCTCTTGTCCTGTCCATGATTGCCACTCAGAAGGTTTTGTCTCTGTCTTCTTTACTCCCCTGATGAGGTGTTTGTACACATGGGTAGGATCCTCCTGAGTCTTTGCCAGGCTGAGCAGTCCCAGCTCTCTCTGCCTTTCCTGACAGGAGAGATGCTCCAAGAGCTCCATCATCTTCATGCTCCCTGGACAAAATCAGTCCTGTCTCCTGGTCCATGTGCCTCTTATACTGAGGAGCCCAGAACTGGACCCAGCAGCTCAAATATGGTGCCAGTAGGTAGCTTTTTGTTGTTGTTTGCTTATTTGTTTTTTTGCTGGTGGTGTGGTCATTCTTCCAATATTCTTCTGGATTACACAATGAATGATTTAATTCTGTATGTGTGGAGGGTGTACAGTCTGCTGTCAACAGTCTGAACCCGTTGTTGGGAGAAGTATGATCATAACAATATTTTTTCTTGTGTACTCTAGGAGCCATTTGGGATCTTGTTTACTTATTTGTTAACAAGCACTGCACCTTGCTCTTTTGTCTCTGGTCTGCAAGTTCTCATTATATCTGAACTTATTTTAGATGGTGTTTTTATCTACGTTAATTGTTTTTTTTCTTATTTTTTATGCCTAAAACTGCTTTTACCAAGCTTTGTGTCTGCAAGTTGTTTTTAGCCTTCCAGTTTCTAGATTTCCAGTGCCAGCCAGTGCCCATTTTCTTGTCATCCTGGTCTCATAATCCCTTTACAGTGTTTTTCCCAGCTCAAGGCCCTTGCTCCATACCAAGCCCATATTCTGCTGCACTCCATCATTATCTCAGCGACACGAATGTTCCACTTTTCAGGAAGAACTACCTGTTAATTACTGTCTTTATAAAATTATTCTTACACCATACAGAGATTAGTAAAAGGAAAATGAATTAGGCTTATCCACCTGTTCATTAGAAAAAAAAAATAAGCTACATCAAAACAAACTCTAGAGAAAAGCAACAGACTGGTCAAAATTATCTCAAGCAAGGCAAGCCTGACAAAACTCAGTCCTAAGAAGCAAAAAAGCCACCGTAAAGCCTGTGGTTTTAGTACTGCTAGCAGGTACCAGTACCATATGAATTCCACTTCAGAGGATCCAGAAGGTATTTCTGGATCATGGGGGAAAGTTATAAAGGGTGAAAAAAGAATATTAAAAGTGGGGAAAGGAATTTATAATTTTTCTTTAGCTTCAAATCAAAGTTTGCAGTGTGTTCTGAAGTGCTGGCTTGCTGAGAGTGTGAAGAAGTTGTTGCTGTGACATTTAGTGAGCAAGCATCTGTAACTGAAAGCTTAAACTTGATTTCTTCTCTTTCAAAGCAGAACTTGAAGGACTGAAAAATCAACAAGACTTGATTAATCAAGTTGGCAATGTCAACAGGAAAGAATTTTAGGCATTGTATTTGATATATGTATGAATCATGAACAGCAAAATGTACATACAGTTGCAGAAAATGTACAAAAGCTGTTGTTTTGAAAGTTATACTGCCAGAAGCAGCTATCTTATCAGGGCCTTTATCAAATAACAGTTTTCTGCAGTGAATTAATTACTCAGCTAAGTATGCCAGCATCCTTATAGGAGTGGTCCTTTGTGCATCTGTTCCAGCAAACTCAGTGGAAAACTTACTAGAAACATTTCCAGAAGCAATCCAAGATTCATATGCCTATAAGATTTACATGCTTCAGCAGTGCTAAAGCAAGATAAAGACCCCTTGGCCACACAGGTAAAGGAAATTAAACGTAACAACTCGTGGCTTCATTCTCTTGCAGTCCACAAAATTCTTGCCACTAAATTCACACTTGGAAACCAGTATTAAGGATGGATGAAAGGTGTGGGTTTCCACAAGGCCATCTGAGAATTTTTGACTTACTGGCATTTCTTCATGGTTAGGCTATGATTTCTTCTTTTGTGAGCAACTTTTCTTTGCAATCAGCTGATGAGACTGTCAGCAGAGTAGGTCTAATGAGATTCTTTGAACCAGGCTGTAGACTTACTCTAATGACTACCATTTGTTCTTAGCTAGTGATCCTTTCAAAAATTCATTTTGTGTGCTGCACCTAATCCACCTTCTTGACAGCTCCAAGCACCTAAATGAGCAGAAGTTTTCTCTCCTGAGGCTGAAATGGAACCTTTGTTTACACGTAACCTCATAAAAGCATTCATCAGAAAACTTGAAGGGGGTTATTTCCTAGGCATATAGAAAAAATAGTTATCTTGTATAAGATCTTACTGGAAAAACTCAAAAACAGTGTCTAAGAATGTTATGGATCTGATATTCAGTAGCAGAATTTTTTTCCTGATGCAATGGGAAAGAATTTATTATCTGTTGATTTACCTGAGCTGATGTTGGCTGCTATATATTCATGGGTCATTTCAGATTTCTCCTAAGACTGTGGTTCCTGGGTGACTTTTTATTTCCCAGAAGCTCAGAAATGTTCCACCTCTCTGAATAATAACCCAAGTTTATTTATAAAAACATTGGCAATTCTTCTAATATTTCCATTTTCTGAATGAGGCTTCTTTTCCATCACAAAGCCAAAGAAACTAGCTTGTTAATATTTTTGGTCAAAAGTGAGTATAGATTAAGTAATCCTGAAGATTTATCTCTGTGTAGAATATATTTTACTGTCTGGAAAGATTTACCTACCGCCATATTCTTACCATGTTTTGAAGTGTTTTTCCATTAAAAAGTTTTCCTACCCTCAAAAGGGCATATTACATTTTATTGTTATTTCCAGTATTGTAAGAATATCAAGAGAATTCTAATAAAACATTCTCTCCTCTGCAAATAGAAACTTCCATTTAAAAAAAAAACTTGAAAACTCTGGTTCTGCTACGGTTACAGTCAGCTTTGTCTTCTACTAGAGTTAATTTAGCATTTAGAGGGCAACCTCTCAGTCTGTACAAGTACACAGAAAGAAAATCTGACAAGGAATGAAAGTCCAGACTCTGGCACAGCTGTACTGAATGCCTCTTCTGTTCTGCCAGACCAGTTTAGCTATCTTGCTTTTTCTTCTGTGCACTCTGAGAAGCCTAAATCTAATTAAACAGCAGACAAAAACTAGACAGGCAATTGATCTGTGAGAGGAGAATGGGGAACAAATTAACATTGAAATGTTTAAACTAAAAGTAATTTCATTGTACTTATCAGAGTGGCATTTGAGGAATTCCTCAAATTTTGTTTGTTTTGGAAGCCATTTTTACAGTTAGCCAAGAGATAATCCACCATTTCCCCCCACCATGCTTCTTCCTTTCAAAAGCAGAAATCAAATGCTCTGGATACGCCTTTAGCATTTATCCTACAGAACAACAAAAATAAAAGCCTTCCTAACATCCCACTTTCTTGTCCTACTCTTGTACATAATATTCTTCCACAAGAAACACATCCTTGTCAAGACCTTTTTTGTTCAGCTACATTTTATGTAGTTTCTCTTCATGAAGTACCGCCTGGCCTCTTAAATTTGACTTGGCAGAGCACTTTAAATATTGTGATAAGGTATATCTAACCCATTAGAAGGCCACGTCTGAGTTTCATGATTTTTACTGAGAAGGGGAGAATGAGATTAGAAAGAACTTGAACTGCCTTTCATATTATCACATTGTCATATTCAAAGTATATTTAATATCAATCTTATTATGAATGTAGTCTGCAGCATTATCTTTACAGATTGCACAAGCAGGCATAGAGTGCATTTCATGGTCTAATTTTAAAGGGGCTTTTATTCCATATCTGCTTACTGAGTATCTGCTCTGATTCAAAGCACATTAACATGCAAATAAGGACATAAATCTTGAGGAGAAGGAAACGCAACAGAAACTTGGCTGTAAATGAAAAAGTTCAACAATCAGTCAAATACGTAATATTACTCAATATTTGGTGCATCATATCTGCTTCTAGTCTCTCTAATCTCAGCATGTTCAATGTCCCCAGAGCTTTTACTTGACTCGTTGATGACATGATCAGAGATGCCATGGGATGCAGCTAGGCAGTGCAAATGAGAGCTGGGTAGGGATGCTGTTAGGGCTGTGGTAAATCACACTTTTCAAAATGCTTGATAATATGCACTTGTAGTGTCATAATCTCAGTGTCAAGTATTATCAATTTTTCAAAGCTATGGGGCATGATAGATTGCCTCTGCCTTCCCTTGTATCTTTTAGAATAGGATCTCTTGCAGACCTCTCAGGCTTTCTTCAGATGCTTATGCACCACTGGATCTTTTAGTACCTGCAGTAAGTTACATGGTCACTGGTATTACATAACTTTTAAAAATGCACTCTTAGTTATTTTTCAGAACTTCCAGCAATTCATAATTCATTTAGAGGTGGATGCAGAGCACAAATTATCATTCACGTGGAGGAAACATAAAAAAATATATTATTTTTCTGTCCTTGAAAGGAAAAAAGGTTCTGTTTTAGTGATATTCTGAGATAGGTTATGCAAAAATTTGCTGGAAAATGAGGTAAAAGGCCATTATTCTCTCCCTCTGAGGAAAGGAAGATGCAAGGCATCTGCTGCAACTGTAAGAACGAGATACTAACTAGGCTGAATTACATACACAGTTGGTGAATTGTGTTGGAAAGTGGTGCAGTCTGTCATTGAGGATCATGGGGGCATTGGCCTTTGTAACCAAAAAGAAAAACAGAGCTGAGGGTACTGAGCTATAGTATCACAGACAACTTTGATTTGGGGAATTTTCCTAAACACCCCTATTCACTTCATCTCCTGAAGAATGTTAGAAATTTTTCCTGAGAAATTTTATAATGCCTCACTCTAGGCTCTAGCTTAGTATACAGGATTTTACTTTGAATGTATCACTCTCAATTGTTTTTTTCTTTTGATGAAGTTGGAAAACCAGAAACTAGAGTTTATATGGTGATAAAATGGTAAGTGTTAGCAAATCGAGACTACAAATGTCTCCATTCAGAAGAAGGAAAATGTTATTTTTTCTCAGGGTAATCCATAATTTAACATATTACATGAACATGAAAAGACTCTAATTAGATACTCTTGTGAGTACAGAAGGAGGGTGAGTTGTTACTAAGGAGGCTGTCAAGGTGTAGAATACTTGCAGTGATGTCCATGGTTGGACGAAATGTCAAAATATTTAGCATACAGAAGAGTAGGAGACCCTTGTGGTCTTATAGCTCAGCTTTCTACTGTAAGCAATGAAATATTTCTGCTAATTTTCTCTACTGGAAATCAGAGAATAAAATTATATACCCTAGAATAATCCAACATGATTTACAAATTTTGATTAGACTCATGAAAATATAATAAATTTTGAAAAGAATGGAATAGCATTCTTCAGACTGTACATCATACTTCAAAAACACTTTTTATGGCTGAATATTTGCTATTCTTTTTTGGTATGGGTAAGCTCTTCACCTACTGACCAGGCTGTTGAATTCTCTCTATGTGTGTTCCACTGTGCTTTCCTTGCTGAACTAACTGGCTCTTGTCTTCTTCAGGGTATTTTTATGGTGTAGTCTCTCTGTCTGCTATTTCTTCATAGAAGTAAGAACTCAAGATCTACCTGTCTTACACCTACAGATCAATCACTCTACAGATTTTCTAACAAAGAACAGACTTGTCTGGTGGGTTTACAGGCCCTGACACTATTTGGGTTATATGGGTTTATGGAGTAGAGATTTGCCTTGGTAGTTTAGAGAATAAAGTAATGGCATGAAACTGTGTCAGGGGAGGTTTAGGTTGGATATCAGGAAAAAGTTCTTCACCCAGAGGGTGGCTGGGCACTGGAACAGCCTCCCCAGTGAAGTGGTCACAGCACTTCACCTGACGGAGTTCAAGAAGTGTTTGGAAAATACTCTCAGGCATGTGGTGTGACTCTTGGGGCTGTCCTGTAAAGGGTCTGGGGTTGGACTTCAATGGTCCTTGTAGGCCCCTTCTAACTCAGAACAATAATTCTTCCACAGAAAATTTTAAAATAGAAAAAAATCTCTAATCTCTAAAATAAAGTGAATGATTTATCTTGAAGTAATTGTTTTATTTATATCTTCACAGAATCATGGAATCATGCAATTGTTAGTGTAATCACACAATTGTTAGTGTTCAAAGCGACTTCTGGAGATCATCTAGTCTAACCCCCCTGCCAAGGCAGGGTCACCTAGAGCAGGTTACACAAGAGCACATCCAGGTGGGTTTTGAATGTCTCCAGAGCGGGAAATTCCATGACCTCCTTTGGCAGCCAGTTCCAGTGCTCTGCCAACCTCAGTGTAAATAATTTCTTCCTCATGTTGAGGTAGAACTTCTTGTAGTTTAGTTTATGGCCATTGCTCCTCATTCTGTTGCTGGGCACCACTGAAAAGAGTCTGGCACCCTCCTTTTGGCAACAGCCTTTGAGATATTTATGTATTGATGAGATCCTTTCTCAGTCTTCTCTAGATTAAACAGGCCCAACTCTCACATAAAAAAATCTCAACTCTTCTCATAAAAGATCCTCCAGACCTCTCATCATCTTTTTGGTCTCTGCTGGACCTTCTGCTCCTTGTCTTTCTTGTACTGAGTAGTCCAGAACTGGACACAGCACTCCAGATGTGGCCTCACTAGGGCCAAGCAGAGGGCAGGGTATCACCTCCCTCAGCCTGCTGGNACTCTCACATAAAAAAATCTCAACTCTTCTCATAAAAGATCCTCCAGACCTCTCATCATCTTTTTGGTCTCTGCTGGACCTTCTGCTCCTTGTCTTTCTTGTACTGAGTAGTCCAGAACTGGACACAGCACTCCAGATGTGGCCTCACTAGGGCCAAGCAGAGGGCAGGGTATCACCTCCCTCAGCCTGCTGGTCACGGTCCTCCCGCTGCACCTCAGGATACCACTGGCCCTTCTGACCACGAGGGCACTGCTAGCTCACCGTGAGTTTGTCATCCACCAATACTCCCAGGTCCTTCCCAGCAGAGCTGCTCTCCAGTAGGTCAGCCTCCAGCCTGTGCTGGTTATTCCTCCCCAGGTGCAGGACCCCACATTTGCCCTTGCTGAACCTCATTAGCTTCTCTCCTCCCAACTCTCCAGCCTATCAAGGTCCCACTGAATGGCAGCACAGCCTGCAGGTGTGCCAGCCACTCCTCCTAGTTCCATCAGCAAACTTGCTGAGGGCACCTCCTATCCCTTTATCCAGGTCATTGAGAAACAAGTTAAGTGAGACTGGACTCAGTACTGATCCCTGGGGAATGCCACTGACTACAGACCTCCAACTGGATTCTGCTCTGCTGATCACGACCCTCTGAGCTCTCATTCAGCCACTTCTGGATCCAACTCAGCGTCCATTCAACCCATGTTTCCTGAGCTTACCTAAGAGGATATTATGGGACACATTGTCAAAAACCTTGCTGAAGTTGAGGTAGACAATGTCCACTGCTCTCCCCTCATTGTCCCATCTTGCCATGTCATCATAGAAGACTATCAGATGGGTCAAGAAGGATTTCCCCTTGGTGAAGCCATGGTGACTACTCCTAATGACCTTTTCTTCTATCTTAGTTAGTGTTAGTGTGGGAATTCAAGATGAGCCTCTAAAATTTAGCACCAGACACTCAGAAATGACTACAAAGACATAAATTTTAAGTGTTTAAGTTTAGCTACAGTTGGAGATTATGGTGATGGAAAGGTAAATTTGCAGTACAGCTAAATCCACATTCATAATGAAGAAAGTAATATGAAAAGCAATGCAAAAATGAATAACTTTGGTATTGATTCCCACCTTCCATGCAATGTTTTATCTTTTGGTTTATTAAATTTCCAGCTGTCCTTTCTTGCTTTCCTATGTACTCAATAAGTAGTGATGACTTGTATTATCTGGCTTATCACACAGAATGAAAAAAAAACAACAAAAAAGACATCACTGAAGTATTATTTTGGGCTCTACTGCTTGTCACGTAATAACTTTGTTGAAATGAAATGCTTTCATTATGAATGCTTTCCAGTCCTAGGATCTCCCTGCTTCATTGTCTTATGTAAGACACACTGAGATCAAATAAGTGTGATGAGACCAAATAAATGGGATGTGATGTGATGTGTGTGTGACTTTATTCTGAAAGAGAGACTTTATTTCATATTTTAAAACATCCTCTTGTTACTGTTGCTAGTACTATTTATTGGAGGATTTAATCAGGAAAAAGAATTAAAAAAAAGGGGAATTTAGCTGCTTTTATTTCCTGTTTGCCTATAAGAGAGGCTCACCTTTCCTTAGGATAGTACGCTAAAATGCATCAGGATTTTTGTGAACAGCTAATAGACCAAATAGTTCTGGAAAGCAGGAAGTCAAATGGGAAGCTCAGTCTAACAGATCAGGTTCTGAACAGTCATTATTTTAAGAGTGTGGATTTAATGAAGAGTACAACAATAACAGCCCTTAATTAAATGGACTGTTTCTGAAAATTAGAGGTCAGACATTAAAAGTAAATGGCATCCAGTTATGCATTTGCATACCTATTTCTTTCACCCAGTACAATTTTATGTCCTCACTAGTGGAGGAATTAAACACTTTTTTTTAAAATTTAAAAATATTTTCTCTATATGTATATTGATATATTTAGGCTTTATTTTTCATTAATGTTAGAAAATCTGAAGCAAATCAAGGTGTCATTTTCATATGCATTAGAAAATAATAATTCAATCATAGAATGGTATTTTCTCTACACAGAGATATTAGAGGAAAAGAATTAGAAAGAAGATCCTTTCATTAAGGCAAGTGTAGTATTTCTAAGGCAAACCCATTTATTTTCCCTGCTCTTGCCATTGTTGACACTACGTCTGTGTTGAACAGAGGAATGAGGAGTTGCAGGAGTATAGTTCAGGAAGCTGGTTGAAAAATAAGTATAAACAGAGAAAAATAATAAATGCAGGCAACACTTCCATGACCATATAATACCATCTTTTGAGTATTATACCAGCCTTTGACCAATGCTTCATTTTGTCTTGGCAAAGGTAATAAGCTTTAATAAACTAGCTGACATAATTTGCTTGAATGGCTGACAGGCTTTCAAGCATGCAAATTTTCAGGATTTGAAGGAGAGCTTATGAGTCTCTTTTCTCTAACTGCGTCAATTGGTCTAAAGAGGTTCTTCCTTCCTATACTTTATATACATTCCTATGTCTTTAGGGCTTTACTTACATCCTTTAAGACAGCTACTATAACATTACTAGATTGTTTCTCTAACATGATAATAAATTCCTTCAAATATTTCAGGTTTTGCTAGGTATTGTACTGATTTTCCAAGTCAGAGAGACATTGAATCTTCAAACTGTACATTCAGTTTAGTAAGCTTGAAATGTCCCACTATTGCCTACAACTATTGGATAAGAATATGGATTATAATCCATCTTTAATTTCTCTGCTATAAAGATCACAGATCTTGTACTTAAGTGGTTGAACATCCAAAATTTTTGGGCAGCGATATTTCACAATAACACTGGGTTTTTCCCTGACTGTTACCAAGAGAAGTCCTTATACACATATAAATATATTTATTGTAAGAAGTAATTTTAATAAACCTTATATTTTCATTCAGTTTTTGAAAGGAGACATATTGTACAAAGAGAGAGAGTGTATGTTCTTGTTCTTCCCAACCTGGAAAAAATGGGTTTGAAGAAATAAAACAGAAAGAGGGGGAGCATTAGGAAACCAGCAAGCTGTTAAAGGAACAGTCAGCCAGACACTGTCATAAAGATTTGAAATGCTGCAGCATCTTCTTTTATGGCAGTTCTCATTCGGAAAGGTCGGTATGGAGAATGAAGGGTTATCTTTTATGATCTCTAGCTATTTTAAACAGTGTAAACAAATAAATCCAAGGAATTGGAAAATATTTATTAGCCTTCAGAGACTTTGCAAGAGTTTAGTTGAGATACTGAAGTGCTATGCATGTCATAGGAGATTATGAGAAGATCAGTAGCTATTAACCATACCCTGTAGGTTTTAATACCTCAGAGAAAAGTTAACACAAATTCCACACAATAACTTCCCAAACAAAATCCTAAGGTCCTGAGTTCTCTAAATGTAGCCAATAATTGATCATGCATTTAACATTACTGATTTGTCTAAGCAGCTGTTGAACGTTCTGCCATCTGCCTGTAAAGATGTGGTGATCAAAACTGTCACAAAACTACCTGCAGAGAAAGGGAGGAAATTTTTTAAGGCTCTCTTGCTTCTCCCTCATGTGCCTCTGCCAATCATCCTTTATCTGGGAAAATTTTAAAATGATTCAGAATGTGGAATTACTATATTCTTTTTAATTTATAAGGATGATGCTATCCTCTACAATTTTATTCTTGAAACAGTTTGGACTAGGGAATATCTAAACTTCTATTAACTCAAGCTACCTAGTTAAGCTTAACAAGTATATTCTGCTACAGTGAGTATAACAAACAAGAAAATAGTCTGAACTACATATTTTATAACAAGGCTCAAGGATTTATTACAAATCAGGTTTGAAAAGATGGTAAAATGTAGAGGTGTTTGTATTTTTGTTGTAGGAGATGGTTATTATCAACGAGGTATGTATGATAAAAAAGATTAGCTAAAAGTATTATCTTTTAAGAAGTAATTATGGCCTATAATTATGCATCCAAAATACACACTGCATTGTTGATTTAATGTATTTTTTAAAAAAGAAGAAAAACTCTGAATGGATTTTTAATAGTGGTGTTTGTAATTTTTGAGTTTACAATTTCTATTGATATCAGAATAGCTGTGGTGACCTGACTGTGGCTGGCTGCCAGGTGCCCACCAAGCCACTCTACCACACCACCTCCATCAAGATGATGGAGGAGAAAATACAATAAAAGATTGTGGGTTGAAATAAGGGAGTTTGTTCAGTAATTAGTCTTACAAGCAAGACTGACTCATCTAGGGGAAATTATACTTCTCCAACATGGATCCTTCCCACGGGCTACAGCTCTACAAGGAGTGTCCCCTTCCGTGGGATGCAGTCCTTCAGGAACAGGCTGCTCCAGCGTGGTCCCCCACAGGGTCTCAGGTCCTGCCAGCAAACCTGCTCCAACATGGGATCCTCTCTCCACAGATCCATAGGTCCTGCCAGGAGCCCGCTCCAGTGTGGGCTCTCCATAGTGTGCAGCTTCTTTCAGGGCACATCCACCTGGTCTGGTGGGGTCTCCTCCACAGGTTGCAGGTAGATGATGTCTGCTCTCCTGTTGACCTCCATGGGCTGCAGGGGCACAGCCTGGCTCACCATGGACTGCATCACAGGCTGCAGGGGAGTTTCTACTCTGGTGTCCAGAGCACCTCCTCCCCCTCCTTCTCCACTGAACTGGTGTCTGCAGGGCTGTTTCTATCACATATTCTCATCCTTTCTCTGGCTGGTATTTGCTCTTGCTCAGGATTCCCCCTCTTTATTAACTCTGTTGTCCCAGTGGTGCTACTGCTGTGGCTAAAGGGCTTGGGTCCATCTTGGAGCTGGCTGGCATTGGCTCTGTTGGACATAGGGAATGCTTCTGACAGCTTCCCAGAGAAGCTACACCTGTAGCAGCCCCCTCCCTGCCTTGTCTGCCTCTTTTCAGAATTTATCTATTCGTCAAGTTTATTCTTTCATAAAATAGAGAAACATAATCTTTGTGATATCACTTCTCATTTTAGTAGAGAGGATTATGCTGTTGTACATAGAAGACAATGGTTTAAAATGAGGAACAAACACATAAACTCAAAGAAACAAAGCTCCTTTTTTTTTCTTCATACAAATGCCTCTAATATCAAGATAAGTCAGAAAAAGAAAATACAGAGAGCCTGTGAGGTAGAGGTTATTTTTTCAGATGAAAATATTTTTTGAAGTGTCATCTGGCCTCTTGGAAAAGTAGTTAAAGCTTTCAAAAAGCAAATATATTAGCAAAATATTAATATCATGTAAGCATGATTTTATTACAAGAATTTTGCAATATCCAAACAAGAAGAACCCAGTTAAATAGAGATTTTGGTGTTTTCATCACCTGGGAATTTGAGAGGGATTACTAACAAAATAAAACGGTAAAAGGGAAGCAGAAGAAATAGCTTGTTACTGGATAGGATTAGGAGAGAGTGGTGTATTGGAAGGAACCTGGTCCATATTTAGTTCAGCCCTGACAGTGTCTCTTTGAGATGAACTCACATCACTTCTGCTGAATGTCTTAGCAGTCTTTTCTGTTATATTGATCTGTACTATCCTGAATATAAAAACACTATAATTTTTTTATCGAGGAGTACTGCTTGTATTTTCAGCTTAGTGTCATCATACAATCATAATGTCAGTGGAAGCCCATTCTGAAGAATTTAGAAATTGAGTGCTTGAATTTATATTGACTTTTATCAAGCAGAGGGCTTTTTTATATAGCCAAGGTATGTGATAATAATCTGTTCTGACTAGTATTTTATGCTCCCTCAAGGAAGACTGTTATTTAGTCACCATTTACCTCCTGTTTCTTTTCCTGTTGAGTACAGTACTGCTGAATGCAAGGTTTGTCTAGTTCAATGGAAATTGGTGGAGACACGGGTCAGTATTTTTCTTTCTCATGTGCTCTTGGAGACAACTAAACAGAAATCCAAATCTACTAAGACTCCTTTCACTGCCTATGCACTTGCATGGTTTTAACTTGGTCAAAATTCGGCACAATGTTTTTGCTTATTCCACACCACTGCCTTCCTGTTTTCTTACTATGCATTGCTAAAATGTAGTTCTCTGACTTGCATTCATGTATCAGAAATTGACTCTATTCCATTGAAATCAACAGCAACTCTCCTAAAAATTAAAAACTGAGATGGCAACGAGTCTACTAAAACAGAAAGCAGCCATTTCTCCTGGCTGTTGCAGCTGTGTTCAGCCACTTTTGTAGGCCAGCCCAAAGAGGGTGAGTACACTCACCTGCTTCCTCATGCCTACCCTGATGTACTGGGTTTGTGTGGACAGGTTTTGGTAGTGAGGGCCAGGATGATACAGAGGTGAATTTGTGAGAAGCTGCCAGTTGCTTCTCAAATGTCGGGCAGAGCCAGTGCCAGCTGGATCCAGGATGGACTCACCACTTGCCAAGCCTGAGCCAATCAGAGATGAGAGTGCTGCCTCTATGATAACATATTTAAGGAGAAAATCTGTTGTGCAGAGGTAATTGCTCTCAGAGGAGAGTGGAGTGAGAATATGTGAAAGGAACAACTCTGCAGACACCCAGGTCAGTGGAGAAGCAGGGGGAGGAGGTGCTCCAGGCACTGGAGCTGAGATTCCCCTGTAGCCTGTGGATAAGGCCATGCCCCTGAAGATTGTGGAGTTTGATGAGGATACAGGGACCTGCAGATCCATGGAGAGAGGAGCCCATGCTAGAGCAGGTTTCCTGGCAGGACTTGTGACCCCATGGGGGACCCATGCTGGAGCAGGTAGTTCTTGATGGACTGCACCCCAAGGAAAGAAACCCATGCTGAAGCAGTTTGTGAAGGAGTGTAGACTGTGGGAAGGACTCACATTGGAGAAATTCATGGAGAACTGTCTCCTGTGGAAGGCACCCCATGTTGAATTAGGGGAAAGACTCCTCTCCCTGAGCAGTAGCAAAACCAGGGTGTGATGAACTGACCATAACTCCCATTGCCCAAGAGGAGGGAGGAGGTGAAGGTGGAATCTGGGAAAGGGGGAGGGGTGGGGGGAAGGTGTTTTTAATATTTACTTTACTTCTCATTATCCTGCTGTCATTTTGATCGGTAATAAATTCCATTAATATCCCCAAGTTGAGTCTATTTTGATGGTAATTGGTTTGTGATCTCTCCTTGTCCTTAACTCATGATCCTTTCATGATGTTTTCTCTCCCCTGACCACTTATGGAGAGGAGTGGTAGAGCAGTGATAGAGGGGCTTTGCTGGGCACCTGGCATCAGCCAGGGTCAAGCCACCACACCTGCAATACTGCCTGTCCCAGTATTGCCCACAGGCATGGAGCAATCTTGGACATAAGACATGGGCCATGAAACTTGTACCATCTTGCAGCAAAAAGCCTTTTAGGAGCAGTCCCGCTGTATCTGTTTTCCTCAGGGCTGTTGCAAGACCTATATTCTTAGCCATCCTCATTAAAAGAGGTCCATGATTTACTCTGATTTATTGTATCATGCTTCGAAACCTCACTGATGACTACGGCTGATTTATGCAGTAATTGAGAACACCAGAGTTACATGATGGCTAAATATTTTGGAACTTCAGCCTCTGTCTCCAGGGCAAAATTATGCAGTGTTCACAGCGAACAGTGCTAACATTCATTGAGCAGGATACCTGTACCCTCCTATCAGCTAACTATCCCAGTTGTCTGGATGATCAGAATACTTATATGAAACTCAGCCATTCTTTCTTACAAGTTTTAAGTGTATTTTCTGGTAATTCAAGAGCTGTTAGTGCTACCCATAAGATCAAGATGGTCATAAAGTCTCCATAAAGTGAAGCACACTTTTAAAATCTGTACAGAGACACACTGCTGTTCCCAGCCCTGGATGGGGCTGGATGTAGTTCAAATATAAGGAAAGCCGTGTCACGTCAACATATACATCTGCTGGGTCATCCAGTGCTGTCTGTCAGAGTTTTTCTTAAGATTTCCACCTGTTCCTGAATTTGTGAGAACTGCCCAGGGATTTTTCTTCTGCATGTACCTACAAAGCTGCCACAACAGAGTGAGAATGCAGCCCATATGAGTATGAAATTAGTGCCTGTTATAGAAATGGAAGCACAGTAAGATTCTCACTATATTTTTTACCAAGTTTGGAGAGGAAAAGAATTCTCAATGCTAAAATTTATATGTATGTATATACGAATTCTGGTTGGTTTGTTTGTTTGTTTTTTTCCTACAATGTCTTGTATACAAAAATAAGACAGGTGGCCAAGATTAACATTTGCAAGTAATGAAATCTGAAGAATTCTGAACATGATTCATCCGCATTTTATTTATGGTTTGTAGGCACTTTTAAATAACTCATTCTCTGCACTTCATATATTTGTTCTGCAGGCAGCTGTTAAAAAGACTTAATGCTGATTTCTGCTTTAATATATTTCTCCTTGCAGATACAAATTAGTCTAAGTTTTGTAAATACGTAATTCAATAAGCTTTGGGGAGCTCCCAAGTGCTAACACCAGCTAAGGTATTGTTCTTTTAAAAAATAAGAGTTCATAATTAATATAAAATAATGCCTTTAAAAAAAAAATATTTTGGGGATGAACAAACTGATATGGAAAGAAAGAAAATGTTTCTGTTCCCTTTTGAGGCCTTCTGCTAGGTTCAAAACATGTTTGGAAGTTTCAAAATGTCCAGATGTGGTCCTTCAACCTCTATTCCTCCTGGTGCAGAGATAAGAGAAATCTAACTGTTCCATTTCTTCTGGTGAGAACTTGCCTGAAACAACTCTGAAGTAGAAACCATGTCAGGGTAAGATGCTGGGATGGGAAACAGAGATGAGAAAGAGGGAGAATTTGGATAAAGTGCTAGGAGTAATAGGCAGGCAGAGGGGAGAATGGAAACAATCAAGCTGTATCAGCTGAATCTCCCTGAAGGCAGACAACCCCTGATGGGCCAATTACTTCGTCTCAGCAGCAGGAGACAGACATTTTCTGTGGATCCCAGGCTAGTAATGCTTTAATGTTGCTGAAACTTGTTGCCAGGTGGCTGCACATAGCACAGCTGTGTTCAGAGAGAAAATTTCTGCCTAGCAGTGATTGAAAACCACTCATCCATGGAAGATGTGGTACAGAAACAGACCAGGCAAGACTTCTTTGACAAGCAAAGTAGTCTGCAACAGATGAGCAAATTCTGATTCCTGTATTTGCTGGGAGGCTGAGGGGGAAGAGGAATGCTATGCCTGTACCAGCAAATAAATGGGTTCAGGGCCTCTGCATCTAGTTCTGAGGCCAAATGTGTTTAAATGGCACGGCACAGTGTTGTAACCACACAGCAAAGGTCACACCAAAGCAAGGCACCTATACCTAAACCAAACTAAAATGGAGTAGTGCTTGTCTTTGGCTGTCCTTGAACTGTGCCTGACACTGGGAAAGTGTTAAGTGCTGCGGCCCAGGACCCACCCCCTCGAGAGTGAAGAGCAAGAAGCTAAGCAATACTGTGCCCTAGCCATTTCTTGATACACTCATACAGAGATTATCAGCAAGTTTTGTGACTGTTGGGATCCCTTCTCCTCAGTGATGGTATCAGATGTGTGTTGTCAGTGCCTTGATTACATGCCCTAAACTACAGAATTGCCATCAAATGTGTATTTAAATGAAATGCAGGGAGTATTCTCCCATGCGTGGACAGACACGAATAACAAAAATATTATCTTGATACACAACCTATTACACCCTAAGTTGCTTGCAGCCTTTATTAAAAGTGAAAGAAATACTTATATACAGGATGCATGTGAATAACAGCACATTTATTTACAGCTCTTTTATTTTAGTGAAGGGAGGGTTTTGCCTAAGTGAAACAAAACTCCCATGCAATCTTAGATAAATACATGTGGAGCTTTAACATGAATATATCCTCCTGGCCCATAAATCTACACTATTGACTCATAGGCCCAATTGCAGTGTCTAGAATGCAGTTTGGAAACCTCTGGTTAGTTGGAGAAGTTCATGCAATTTATTTTACAAAGTAGAACTGAATATTTGAAAATATTTGATGTGCAGTACTTGATGAGAACTTTTCTGTGTGAGTTATGGTAAAGCATTTGTTAATTGCTGCCTTTCAAACTATTTAGTTAGACAGCAAATTTTCATGAGCAACGGATTATTAAATGGCCAGGCAATGACATTATTTCAGTAGGATCTCAGAAATGAGTAACTTATATCACAGAGTTTTCTAAAACTACAGAAAATTAGGAAGAGAAATTTCCCTCTTCTTGTCCCTTTTTGTGTGCTTTCCTTTTCACAAAGAAAACTTCTCTTTTGACCTGATATGGAAAGTTCCAGGAACATTTCTATTGAAAAAGTAGTTTTTTCCAGATCATTTAGAGTGGTTTTGGAGAATCCATGGCAATAAGTTCTGCTGGAAAATAGTTTGTTTAAAATATTTTAGATGTTTCATAAATATTTAGCAATAGAAGAGCTTCTAGGGTATGTTTATTTGTAATATTTGTAGTTTAACAGGCCACTTCTATAAATAGTTGGATGGTTGATTTATAAATAAAGTCACCTGATAGTATTTATGGTTTCTAAAATAAGAAATCTCAGTTGAAACTGTTTATTTAAATTGTGGTATAACTAATTGTACAGCAACATGAAACAGTTTAGCTGAAAAAAATAAATGTTACTTCTCCAAAAATGGTTAAAAGATGAATTTGTCCTTTGTATGTTAAATGTAAACTTTTTCAACAGTTTAACAGTAAAAACGGAGCATGTTTGCAACTATGAAATTGAACTATAATTACATACCCAAGGCTTTTCTCAGGAATGAACGAAACATAAGAAATTGCAGTTCTGAACTGTAAATACCATGTGACAAGTCACAGCTTGAGTATAAATTGTATATTAAGAACAAGAAGGTGGTATTAGCTCTAAACCAGCAAGGTCAGAGCCACCTGTGCCTCCCTCTTGATTCCTTCCTTGCTTCATTAGCTACAGAGCAGCCCAATTTTGAAGGCACAGGGCCATCTCTCCCCTTGAGTCTGTGGTCATGGCTGTCTTCTTCCACAAGGAAGTTGGAAGCCTGAACTAAGGTCTTACAGTACTTGTGCCAGTAATCTGAGATAATGTGCAAAATGTAGAGGATGCTGATGTTACTATCTTTTCAAACAATGTCTATACTCAGAATAACATTTTCATATGACTGCACAGGCAGATGTGCCCATCATTTTTGTTCCTTATATATTTTATTTTGTTCCTCTTCATAGCTAACATTTTTTAATCACAGAAGAACAGAGGGAGTCACCTAGAGAGCTCTGGTTTACCTGTAGAAGGGCTCAGCTTCCTGCACAATAATCTACTTACTTGGTCTGACTTATCCTTCCCAGGTTTCAAAGGCTGTATCTAAATGATCTGACAGAAGAGTTCTTCCCAATTGTCATGTCAAGGTGTGTAACACAGTCACGCCCTGACTATGTTGTGGGACAAGACTTGGTGATATTCCCTTTTAGTCAACTCACTGAAGAAAATCAGGCAGACAGACAAGGCAAGAGCAGTTGTGAGCTCCATCATGTCCCTATAACTGCACTCTCCTGTTTCCTTAGGTGTAGTCAATGCTTCTACTTTCCATTGACTATTTGGGAACCTTAGAATGCTAATCTCAGAAGTGGCAGCTCCAGAACTTGTTAAATGTCTTCTGTGTCACAGAATTTAGGGTATCTTCAAACTATTACACATTAACTTCATTATTTTCTTTTTCTTCTCTCTGTTACCAGTCATTTTTTTGCACGAGTCTATGTACTGGATGTGACTTTTGCAGAGCTATCCAAATGTATTAAGGGACAACAAGGCAGTGCAAACTGGTGCTTATACTAATATCATGTGCTCTGGGTGCAGTTTATACTGAGTATTTTTTGGGAAAAACCCCAACCATTTGGCAAAACTGAAATAACTGCTCTGTCAATGGATACAGTGAATACCTCAGAGATGATCCAGCAATGCCTCCTCTGCCATGCAACCAAAGTGCTCTGCATCCAAGGAATGGTTCTACTCTGAGGTGATCCCTCTATGTCAGTTTTGTGGTCAGGGTCTGCTAGCAAGGAAGTGCAGTGTTGCTGATCAAAACCAGGATCAGCATTCAATCTAATGTTCACCATTTCCACAGCAGCCATAGGGGTGTTTTTTTGCTTTCATAGCACTGGACAAAACTCATGATAGGATCAGTGTAGCATGATTTAACTATAAACCACCTAATCTTTTTTCCCTCCCTTTTAGTGGGCTTGAGATATAACAGCGCCATTAACTGGAAACAGTAAAGGAGAGAAAGCTTTTTAGGGCACAAATGAAAAGTGATGCAATGCAATAATAAACCTGTCTTTTCATATCTGTATCCAGAAACACAATACTTTGCTCAGATTTCATTTTTATTTTATTGCTTAAATATGCAGTATCAGTGCTTACATAATGTTTTTAACTTTTTATTTTCACAATGGAGATTTCATGCCTTGTGTATAATTGAAATGTGTAAAATTACTGTGAAATCTTACTGGAGCATATGCTGAATTTAATATGCATAATATTTTTATGTTTCTACTGAGAAAGAAAAACACTTAGTAGTATATGAAACTTAGATTTCATGCAACCCTCCATAATTTATGCTATTTGTCCCTGATTTGTGAAAGATTCTCAGTATTCTTCTTTATTATGTGGACTATAAAACACTTTGCAGTACATCTTGGCATTCAGATCAGGTGTTAACATGGTTTGCATTACTTGCAAATATGAAGTACCAGTTTTGACTTTTGGACCCAGCATCTCTGTTTTTTCATGCCCAAAGCTATAGCCCAGATCATGTATTTCCCAGGTAGAAATCTCAACGTCCCTTCAAATATGGGTGTAATTCACTCCATAACTGTTATGACTGCACTCAGATGCTGTCAGGTCCTATTTTTTGTGCATGGCTGCTGTGTCTGCAGTCCTTTCGGTATGCTGCATCTCCTGTTCATTGTGTTCCAGGAAGGGCAGCAGATTTCAGAGGGGAGATGAGGACAGTGATAGCATCAGGAGGATTAGCTGCAAGGTACGACATGTCTAAACAGTTTGAAACATGAGCAGGAGGAAAGTGCTGTGAAGAAAATTATGGAGATGCAATGAGTGGAAGAAAACATCAATTTATTATTTGTGGAAGAGGTTGATGTCATGGTTTAGGGATGGTATTCCCCAATTTAGTAATTCCACTAAAAAAACCACAAACCTCTCCCCTCCCCACTCTGGTGGGAGACGCAAAAGGCAGAGATTATGATTTAATGGAAAAAACAATGAGATAAGAAGCTGAACAGTAGCAGCAACAATACTGATAACAGGATGATTTACGTGCTGAACACTCACCAAGCTGAGACAATGGACAATGGCGGAAGGACCCTACGTGCCTGTGCTTTTCTCCTGTGACTGCAAGCAAGGCTCACCTCCTTCTTGAAAGGTGAAAATCCCTTACTTCCCCACCCCAGCAATGACGTGAGGTGGTATAGAATAACAACCTAGCCATGCCCACATGGCTGCAAGGTCCACCCCTTCACGGCGACTGTGAAAAAATTAGCTCTGTCCTGCTGAAAGCAAGGACAGTTGGGAAGCGTGAGAAGGCAACATGGAAAGCTAGTTGAAGGAAAATATTAAGAACAAGAAATTAGGTGTCAAAATGGGAAACTGTATACCTCATGTATCACTGAGGATCTGCTGCAAGACATTTTGAAGTTAATGAATGTGATTTAACTGGGTCTATAACAACAAAATACACAATACAAATAAGCATTTTCATTGAACCCTTTACACTTGGCTCTAGATGGATGAAAAATAAGAAGCCATGTATACCAAAATTTGATCGAATTGCTGGTAAGACTTGAGATATGAGAAAAAAATATGAAGGTTTTTAGGAAGTGCATTTGTTTTGTGATGAGTTTCAACCAAGGAAAATAAATGGGAAAATAAGTTTTACTTAGAAAAGAAATCAGAGAAATATGAAGAAATTTTGGATACAAAAAGACCGGAGGGTGAAGTTTTATCTAATGTCCTTTGATTCAAGGGCAAGAAAATTTGCTCAAATAAACGACAACTATTTTTTATATTCCTGATTCTGGATTTATATAATTTATGTTTCAGTTGTACACATTGTTTCCAAGTAAATTAGCTTATTTAACTTGGAGATTGCAGACATTTAAGTGATGATTTATTTAGATTGCCCTATGCATACATAATAAATTTTACATCTTTATTGTGCTAAGATGAGGGCTAGGCTGTGCACTGTGGGCTTCATTTTAATGAAGTTCAATGGCAGCGTTTGGAAAGCATTCAGATCACTGGGGAAAAAGATAAAAGTCACAAGGTAAAAACTAGCAAGTTCTCACAGAAGTTTAATTTATAAATAGATATGTATGACTGATTCCTCTTAAGTATACCTGTTATTATAACTTCACAATATGCAGCCACTTAGGCTGAATGTATGAAGATTCTTTTTGGTACAATTAATAAGAAGTAATACTTTTTTATATTTTATTTTTTTCTTAATCAGAGGGGCTGCTTCTAATTCTGTACTGACAACTGACGGGACTATATTTATGTGATTTTCAATTCCTCTTTTGAACTGTCACTATACAATTTTCAGAAGTATTGCGTTGTATCCCTAGACGACTAAGAACAACATATAAATGGGATCACCATTGCCCCTGTAGCTTTAATGTTTTTATTGTAGCAAAATCATAATAGAAGCATTGAGTACTCTGTCCTAAAGTAGGCAAATCAAGTCTTACACATTTTTTTGATAAAGAGTTTTAAATCTAATAGTTTATAGCTAGTGATAGGATGGTTTTGGTTGGCAGGGACCATTAAAAGTTACGTAGTTTAGTCCCCCCTACTATGAGTAGGAACTTCTTGAACTAGACCAGGTTGCTCAGAGCCTCATCCAACCCGACCTTGAACGCTTCCAATGATGGGGCATCCACAGCTTCTCTGTGCAGCTTGTTCCTGTGTCTCATCACCATCAGTGTCCTGCTCCTGCTGGCCACACTATTTCTGATACAGACCAGGATGTCACCGGCCTTCTTGGCCACCTGGGCACACTGCTGGCTAATGTTCAGTGCTGTTCATCAGCATTCCCAGGTCCCTCCCAAAAGGTCTTGCAGGACAGATCAGATGACCATGTGCTAGTCCTGCAGACAAAAGCAATTCTTCCACCTTTAAGTACGTGCTGGGCAGTATTGCATGAAAAATGATTGAGAATATTTGATGAAACGCTCTTTTTACTGGAAACCAAACCTTTGTTGGGACTGGATCTTTCATTTGGAACATGTCCATTTCAAGAAGGGAAGAGGCTGAACAAATTTTAACTTTTAGTTCTTATTTTACTAACACTGAGTGTTTTGGATTCTAAATTTTTCATTTATTTCATTTTGGTTAGTGTATCACATGATTTATGTTTTTTCATACCTGTTTTTGACACTAAAAATGGAAACTTTCAATGATCTTTTCTAGAACTTTTTACTTAGACTCCTTTGTTTCTTAATTTCACAACAGTTTACAAATACTCTCTTTTCTTTAATATACGAGAATTTTTTCCTTCTGATAATTTAAAGAAATTCTCAGCTCACAGAGTTCTTGTGCCTGAACTACCAGGCTGTATACCATTTTAATGAAGACAAATCTTTTTTATAACACTTGTACCTTGGAGTCTCGTCTTGTTTGCTATTTATGGTCAGTGTACCTGAGTAATTGTCTTTTTTTCCCCACTAGACAGTTGTAATAAAGGCAGCCTACTTGCATATGTATATATATGTATGTCTATGCATGCTCATTACTCTGGCCCTCTGACAGACTTATATGTATGTGTGTGTGTGTTTGTGTGTTCATTTTCACAGTTTGCTTCTTGCAGCCAATGACCAGTAGGCCATGATCTGGTCTTGGGTTAAATTAGATATATATTGGCTTCTTCTTTATGTTATTCTGTTTCTATCAGGGATTCAACAATGAGGCTTCTGTTATTGTATTGATGCCTTTTCCTGGTCTTAAAATCAAGAGTCAAACACGCTTAGAAGGGAAAAAGGGATTTTACCTCTGTATTTATTTTAAGGATCCTTAGGTGCACCATGTCCAGGTCGAATGCACCTCAATGCACATCACAATGCACCCCCCCCACCAAAGATCTGGTATATCATTATAGGTCTTACTAATTAGCATATCTATCAAAGATTCCCCAATGAGAGGATCAAATGAGCCCCCCTCCCCAAGGAACCTTCCCCTGGATGGTTCTATCTTAGTTTACAAAATGTGTTCTGGAGAGGACCTTGGTGTCTGGGGCATTCTGATACCTAACTACACGGCTTCTAAGACGTTTAGTCTCCTAGTTTAACAAAATAAGTCCAAGAATGTAGGCTAAAAAACACTGAGAATACAAAAGCTATAAAAAGGTATATTAAAGGGGTATAAAAGAAAAGGCAAAACCACTAATAATACAAAAGCTATAAAAAGGTATATAAAAGGGGTATAAAAGAAAAGGCAAAAAATCATCATGGCATCAGTATTATGACAGTACTTTTTGTTTTGTTAAGGTAAGAGTTTATTATAAACAGAAGATGAGGCATCATAAAATTGATAAAAATCCGATAATAATTTGATAACAAGATCAGTGGTTCAGTATCTTCTTTTGAATTGTTTTTACATTTCTGCAAAACATATTTTTTTTTGTCTAGGACATGTATTCACAGTTGTGAGATACTGTGCTGATTTCAGCTGGGATGGAGTTAATTTTGTTCCTAGTAGCCGAGGCAGTGCTGTGTTTTGGATTAAGTATCAGGATATTGTTGATAACATGCTGATGTTTTGTATATTGCTAAGTAGCACTTACTCTAAATCAAGGAAATTTCAGTTTTCCATGCTCTACCAGTGAGAAGATGCGCAAGAAGCTTGGAGTGAGCATAGACAGGATAGCTGATCCAAACTCATCAAGGGGATATTCCATACTATAGAATGCCATGCCCATTATACAAATGGGGGGCAGTTAGCTTGAGGATGCTGCTCACTACTTGGGGATAGGCAGGGCATCAGTCACTGGGTGGTGAGCAGTTACACTGTGCATCAGTTGTCTCTCGAGTTTTATTCCTCTCTCTCCACCCCTCCCAGCGAATTTTCATTAAATTATTATTATTATTACTACAATATTTTACTTTATTTCAATTATTACACTGTTCTTATCTCAATCCATGAGTTTTTCCTTTGCTTTTCCCAGTTCTCCTCCCCATCCCACAGGGGATTGGCTTTGTGGTGCTTAGTTGCTGGCTGGGGTTAAACCAAGAAAGATACAAGGTGCAGTAGTTGCACTCTTTCTCAATATGGCTGTGACATTATAGGGATACCATCAAAATTAAAGACAAAATTTTTGTTTACCTTTGAATGCTTTTGCTTGCAAAATTGTATTTGCACTCTTTCTCTAATATTCCTCTCACAAAGCATTAAATGTTTGCGTCTTTTAGCCAGGACAAGCCTCCCATGTTTTGTTTGTAGAATCACAAAATCCCAGAATGGGTGAGGTTGGAAGGGACCACAGTGGGTCATGTGGTCCAACCTCTGTGCCCAGGCAAGGTTATCCCAGAGCACATGGCACAGGATTGTGTCCAGATGGTTCTTGAATCTCTACACTGAGGGAGACTCCACCACCTCTCTGGACAATCTGTTCCAGTGCTCAGCCACTGCACAGTAAGGAAGTTCTTCCTCATATTCAGGCGGACCTTCCTGTGCATCAGTTTCTATGCATTGCCTCTTGTCCTACTTCTGGGCATCACTGAGAAGAGCCTGATCCATCCTTTTGACACTCTCCCTTCAGATACTTGTAGGCGTTGAGGTGCCCTCTCAGTCATCTCTTCTGGAGGCTGAACAGGCCCAGCTGTCTCAGCCTTTCCTCCTAAGAGAGATGCTCCACTGAAGGGGTGCCATCCTGCAGGGATGGAGTGTGGCGGGCAGAGCACAGGTGGTGACAAAAGGGTGCTCTGACAGCCACTGTGATGACTGGTAGTGCACCAGCTCTAGAATGCATCCAGGGCCTCCAGCGTGGAGTTAAAGGAGGGTGGTCGAGAGACAAAGCTCTGGTACAGATCAGGGGCCTTTCCACTAGGCAGGGCCAGAGGCAGCGCTGGAGAGCTGAGCCGCTGTGGGGCTTCTGGAGCACAGACTAACAGCTCTGGGATGAGCCAAAATGCTGTCCTGGGCTATGGGCAGGGCGGCCACAGCACTGGAGGTGGCTGGGACGGGATGATAAAGTCTGTGAATGACCCCATAACACTGTTATGGATAGATCTTGAGTTCTTGTTTCAAGGACAACGTGTGCCTCTGGAGCTATATCCCAAGTTCAGTATGTGAGGCTCAGCTTCCATTACTGGAATCTGCATGTAAAATAAAGGACTAGGTTTGCTGGTAGAAAGATGAGACATGATCTGTTATCAGATAATGAAATCTAAAGCTATCTTAAAATTTGCATTTATAAGATTTCACACCAGGTGTTCCCTAGTCTCCTTTGGGACATAAATCTATTGAATCCTGGCAAAGGGAATTATCAGTGATTTTATTAAGATTAATCTAAAACTTAAAACTTATCTGTCTCATAACTTTCCTATAGAAAGTTGAAGCTATTATTTTCCTTTTTAAAAAATCCTTAACATCTATTTTCAGCTGTCTTTCTTCAAATAATTGTAGGTACCCAGGCAGTTATCTATCTAGTAGACATTTTTGGTTTCAAATACATGTATTTAAACTGTTTTTCACCATGTGGATTTATACATCTGACATTTTTGTATCCATTCCTAATGAATATATTTTTCTATAATGTACCCTTTCCATTTATTTTTTGTTTGCTTGTTTGGAAAAAGAAATTGTGATTCCATGCATTCTTGTCTGAGGCATATGAGAAAAGAATAGTGCATATGCTACAAGTATAATTTAGGCTTTAGCTGAATTCTCTTGAATCTTTTTTAATTCTTTTCCTAAATAAATTTTCCACTAGGATAACTTACAAAATTGCAGAAGAACACTCTCAAATCAAAACAGACAAGGCGAATGGAAAAATGATTTTCAGTAAGAATAGCTGGACGTATGTTATATTATGAAATATGATGAAATGGTACGCATTTTTAAAGAAAGCTGCATTACATTCCTTTATATTCTTCCACTGCACTTTATCACGGTCACTTTTAAAGCAGGAATCACCCTCTGGTGGTTCTGATCCGAGTATCATGATTTGTTTGTGTTCGCTATAAGCTACCCCTCAGCTATCAAACTAATGGCCCTAAGTGTATATTTAAGTACCTAAATCATCATGCCTAAATGCAGGTTTCTTTCTTTAGGTACAATAAATGAAAATTGGTTTCCTTAAAATATATTTATAAAATCCAGACTCAGGGATTACAATATGTTTCAGTTTTACTAAAAATGGTATTTTTAAATGCTGTCTTTTGGGTGTAGATCTCTCATATACACTTTTTTATGCATAAATATGATTTGAAAGTTGTGCATGATAATGCTTTTGAGAGGCCACAATGTTTATTATTCGTGGCTATTACAATTGCTTCATGTATAGCAAAGTTTTGCACTTACTTGATGGTTTACAGCTGTAGCTTTTGCATTAATGAAAGCTGAAAAGGGTGGTTTTTCAGACTGTTCTTTTATACAAAAAGTATTAATAAGTCAATGAGATAAGATATTTTTCTTTTCTACTTTTCTTTTGTTCTGAACATCATGGTACTGAGTACATACAATTGCAAATGTATTTTGCCTGGGTTGTCAGTAGTTATACAGCAAAGAACAGTCTACAGTGCTGGCTTCTCTAGCTTTTACAGTTTATTGTTGTCACATCAGATCTATAAAATGCTCTGTTTTTCATAAGGCGGAGACAGATGCCCAAGTTAGTATCCCTAGCAGTCTGGACAGTCTTCAGTTGCATCTCAATTCTCTGAATCTAACATAGAAAAGGAATATGTGTGGGACCCTGAATTGCTACTAGATGGTAGAACCTTTTGACTCTCGCATTGTGTTAATCCTTGGACGACCAAACTCTAGTGATCTGAGACAAGAATAGAAAGCAGCCTGCGTATTATTACACAACAGATTTTGAATGGGTTCTCTTCAGGACTTTGGTTTGATATGCTTGACCAAAAGCTGGCCAAAGACATTTCTGTGTTTGTTTTCAGTATCTCTCAATGTTTCATTTTTTTACACCTGTGTGGCATCCCACCCCTAAGGGGAAGGGAGCACACAAGATTCATAGACGCTCGTGATTGAAAGGAATGATAAAAGTCATAGGGTCCACAAGAGCTTACTAAGTGTTATTAGTAAATTACACACTTGACATGGAAAATTGGTATGTTTGTCCCTGATCCTGTATAAGCAAGAGGAAGTTGATTTTGAACAGAGGGGTAGGGTGAAAGGGAAGAGAGAGAAGGAGATAAAGAGGGAGACAGAGAAAGAAAGGAAGAGTGAAAAAGAGATCACCAATTCTGGCTCCAGTATCAATCCAGCTGAGATGTCAAGGGTCCTGGGGGTGCCACCTGGGCTCTGTGGGGGTACCTTTTTATAGATAAATTTTCCCTGCCCTGTAGATATGTTTCTCACTTTCTATGCAAATTAGTTATCATGCATAGTCTGTTCTTTCAGACCTGTATGAAAATGGGTCAGGGATTCGTAGATATTTGGTGATCTTGATCATCCCCTACATTCCACACCCACTTCTTGACCTCATTCCTGTTCTTGCACTGTACTGTGTTGTGCTTCTCTCCAGGAGCCAGACCAAGGTTGTCTGTCCCAGGAAAGTGCTGCCATCCGTATGGTCCCCTTCTCCAGTCACATCCTGCAGTTTCTCACAGCATGTTTTTACCAACTATCCTTGGCTGCCATTATCTATTGTTTAGCTCTCGAGTAGGGTGCTGGCGAGCTCGGAGCTACCTCCGTAACTTGCTGAGCCTCACAAGCCTGCGAATACCTTTTGAGCCCACTGTGCCTCGTTCCCGACTGCTCACGCCGGCAGCTCTGTATGCGAAGGCAGCCACGTCTCAGAGGCTCCCTCGGGACACCTCCTCGACCTCCCAGAGCAGAGAAATAGTGAGATGCGGAGATCAAACACGTGAAGTCTGGCTGGTGTTTTATTCTTTCGGTGACATGTGCTACTCTCCCGGGTCAGCTCTGCTGTCTGGTTTTCCCTGGCCCGCGGGGGTGGGGCGGGGCCACTGCAGCCGACTGTGGGAAATTAAGTTACAGAGAATCCGCAGGAGCAGACAGAGTACATAAACAGCATTGTGCTCGAACAGATAGAAATGGATACATGTTTCGATCTGAGACCTTGGCGAAAGCTGCCTGAGTTAGAAAAGTGAGCTTTGCTTTTGCAGCTTAAAGTGAAAACGTAGTTTTGCAGTTTTGTAGTTTTGAAATAAGTATACTTTATAAAAGTAGAAAGGTATTTTAACAAGTAAGAATATATTTTATATAAGAAATAATAGTGATAAGTAAAAAGGTAAAGAATTTTAAGTTTAGCAATAAGTTTTTAGTGAAACTTTTTAGAAAGTTAACATGTAGCAATATAAGCCAGTATCATAGGCCTTAATAACAATATGATGATTGGTTAAGAAAATACGCATTGCGGTAAAATCATGTACAATGATGATTGGTACAAATATGTTAGCAAGCTTTGTGGCATTTGCTTATTGGCTAAAAGTAGTACAGAAAGCCTTGTAGAAAAAAAGTAGCACTCACTGCTGGTGTAGCTGCCCTGGCATCTGCACCTGCTGCAGCTGCTGCTGCTGCTGCCTCGCTACCTCAGTGGCTGTGCTTGCTACAGCTGCCTCCGTCATTGCTGCTATTACCAAACCCTGTCCCATCCTTCAATAAAGATGAGACTGATTAAACAATAAACCATCTCTGTGACATCTCTCGGCCGTTCCCGGGACCCCCCGCAATCCCGACAGCCGACAACCGATCGGAAAGGGAGGCAGGGGAGGGACAGTCAAACAGATGGCACAGTCGAGTTTCGCAGCCCCGGACCGCTCTGCCATCCCGTGTGGGTTGGGGGGCCCCCGCCTCCGCCTCCCTCCATCCGGGGACAATGCTGGCCCGTGCGGGGGATGCCGCCGGCGGCAGGCTGCGTCCCGGCTGAAACCTGGCTGGGACCGGGCAGAGCCCGCCCAGCCAGGGCACTACAACAATTATCAACCATCCTTGGTTGGCTCTGCAGCTATAGGTATTTGAGGCATACACAACAGCCTCCTTATCTTCTAGGCAGCTACAACCTCCTGCATCTCCAAGACCTTTCCGAGGCAGCCGACCATCCCTTTCATAGAGTACTTAACTGCTTGACTGATGGCAAGCTATTTACAATACTTTGCTTGTTGACCAGCAAGGCAGTTCTGAGCCTCCCACCACCCTCCACATTTATCAGTGTGGCAGTTAATTACTTGGTACCTACTTTTCAGCCACTTGCTGAAGCAACAGTAGCCTTGTGACTTTCACAGGTGCTAGAGTTATATTTTTACTAATAAGCAGTAGATAGGACAGAGGCAAGGAGAAAAGAAATAATGCATGTACTTTGCACTGTAATTTTTTTTTTTTTTTTGCTAAGGAAATCAGGGTTTTTCTAGTTTTTAGACAGTTTGTCCTTCATCACTCATGCTTAAAAATGCACATGTAAAGAAAGAAAGAAAGAAAGGAAACGTATTGCACAGATTAAGGCAAGTCATTCACTTTAGCCATGTTACTTCTCTTTTGCAGAAGAGGAGATTACTTTATCTTGGAAAATCAAAACAAAAGTTCAGCATAAACAATGAGGAATACAATAGAAACACTGTAAAGACTTGAGAGATTGTTTAGTTTGATTAACTTTGAGAAATATCCTAGTCTTTAATAAATACTACTTAAATATGGAAATCATTATTATTGGTGAACAACATATGGGCTCAATGCATCTCTAGACATGCATGGAAAAGAAGGATCTATTGGTAATTGCAGAGCATGGTTGGGTGAGTTATATAAGTGGACCATATTAAAACATGTTTGAGATCCTGTCTTTCCTGCCCAAGATCTACAATTAATTACACACCAAAAGACTTAGAAACATGTTGATTTTTTTTTTTTTTAGTGAAGTGTTAGTATTTATGCTCTAACACATTATAAAGAAAAGAAACTGGGAAAAGGATACTGGCAAAGATAGAAACATAGCAGTCAATATTTTTGTAATTCTGCTTTATGAAATAATTGTATCTTTTTAAAACTAAGTATGGTGCTCGGAAAGTCCAAAATCTGCATAATTTTCACATCAGCAAGATCTAATATTTAGTTCCCTCTGTCCTTATGTGAACACAAATGATGATTTTAGGATTCAGTATGATGTTTTAAAGAAGTTGTTCAACTGTATTGTTCTATGTCTAAGTGATTAAATTCTATCCCACTATATCTATAGAAAAAAACTCTTATTATAGTTACAGAGATGTGTTGGTTTTTGTGTCAATAATCTAATTTGCTTATTCAATCCTTTATTGGTTAAGATAAGAAACCTTGTAATGGCAGAGTAATTTAAGTGGTTCCATTAGTCTCTTTTGAAGGAACCATTGATTTTTAATGCTCTTACTTCCTAAGCTCATTTTGCCAAGGTTTTATTTACCATTAGCTTTCAATCCTTGCATGTTAATGCATTTATTGACCTCTGGAATCCAGTAAGAGTCTGTTTTAACAAAAGCAATGAGCAAAACAAACTGTTTGGCTTGGATTTTACATGCTCCATGCAAAGCCTAAGTCAGGAACATTAGTATTTCTGAAATTAAAGAGCCTCTGTGTTTCAGGAACACTGATACAAGAAGACTGCAGAGCACTACAGAGAAAGATGAATTTTGCTATATTTTTTCCAGCCCTTCCCATTTCTTTGTCCTGGTCATTAATCAGAGTGAGCTGCTAAGAGATATTATTCTTTTTTTACCCCTGTGCATTTTATACTAACAATTCCTAGTCTGGCATGCATCCAGACAGAGAGTTCAAAGAGGATTGGTTAAGCAGTAAATTTAGCCCTCCTCCAATCAGTGCATTAATTCCCAGCCTGTGCAATTGCCATGTAAGAGGGAAAGGTATGGAATTAAAAACTACCTTAGATAGCTGCTTTCCTTGCCCAAATCCTGGCACATAGCAGCCATTTTTTTCATTCTGCAAACCCACAGAGAAACTGTTTCATGTTCAACTGGCAGTGGCTGAAGACAATTTGAGAACTGTGGAAGAAAATGTGGACTGCCTCCACAGGTCTCTCAGGCCTTGTGCTCTGGAAGTGGGTTCTATAAATCTGATGTAGAAAAGGAGTAATTTTTGCCAAGCTCTGAACGCAAGGGAAGAGATGACATAGCTTTGACTGGACAACCTGAAACATGGCAGAGATGTATGTGTCTGCAATCCCCATGTTCTTTGAAAATTAAAGTTTTTTCTTCAGTGTTGATATAAATGCCCATCTGATATTAGGGTTAACCTTATATCTTTTTTTTTTTAATAAGTATTTGTCATCCTTTTGACCATAACAAATTAGTTAAATCTCCTTCTCTGAAATTTTAATCTTAAAATACTCAACACTAAAACAGTAAACAGGGAAGTAATACATTTTTCTAGGAAGTAAGAGAATGTAAGATGTCTTTCACTGCCTCAGGCTTTGCATTTTTTATGCTGGTTTAAAATGGACCGATGACCTTTAGAAGTGGAGATCAAACGTTTACTGTCATGGAGCATGATGAAAGTATGTAAACATGGCCTTTCTTGAGTCTGTATCTGGTATTATAAACTTCTTGCAGTTGTCTGGTCTCAATGGCTTCATCTCAGTGGAAGGCATTGACAGAATTGGGCCTTGATCTTTATTTTAAACTCTTTGGTGGCCTGGGTAAGTAATTGTATTGTAGTCTTTTTAGATAAAGCTAACAGAATCTAGTTCTGAGCTGCAACCACATGTCTCTCATAAAAGTTAGGAACTAGCATTGCTTCCCTCACATTTTAGAATGAAAATGGACCAAATGAATATACTTTTTTGCTGAATTCATTGACTTGTGTTTGCTAGATGTGAATGCACACAGCGGATTAGTCTCTTCAGGAGATATCATAACCTCAAATTTGCATGTGGGTAAGATCCAAGATGGGAGCACCTAGTACATACATAAAGCTTTCAATATGTAAGTGATTATAGAAGCAAAAATCCTAGGTGATATAGAATCTTACCCTAATACAGATGCCTTAATTAGATGAACCATACCCTAAGAGTGACTGTTTCTCTTCATTGCCTGGAAAGAGAATGAAAAGCTTTCGACAGAGATGTCTTTTTGATAATTAGGATACGTCCCATTCCGGGTATCCAGAAGATGTCTTTCTGGATCTCACTCTTGATCATGTAAATTAACAGTCCAGGTGCTGAAAGATATTTAAATTGTGGTAAGTGCCAACTGGAGGCAGAAATTTGGAACTAGGTACTTCAGTCATGGAGTCCAAATGACATTTGTTGAATTTGATGAGACATTCCCCATCCTCACAGAGCTGCTGGGCAAAATGGAAAGAATTAATTTACTCAATGCATAGACAAAGCATGCCAAACAGCTCAACATCTGGAACCAAGAAAGGTGCATACAGAGTAGGGGTGTAATGTAGCTCTTGTATGAATGAGAGAAGTGTCAAAGGCTAATTTAAATAACCTAAAATGTGAGTGCCATATATTGGTTTAGTTTAAAATGAGTCTTGCTTGAAAACGAAACCTTTAGTTTCAGTGATACCTACTTTTCTTTAAATGAATCCGGGGACGTGGGTATACCACACTAGTATACCACTGGCTGACAGCTGTAAGCTTCTGTTTACTGATCTGTGGCACATGCCTGTTTCTCTTTAAATTAAATGATCATTATTACCCTGCTCTTCAGAGAGCTTGAAGTCATACTCACAGATTGTGCATCATTCAGTGCTGCCTAATTCTTATTGCAGTCTCTGGATTGCTCTAAAAAGCCTTCTCCAAGAGCAAAATGCTTTAGAAAGGGTGAAGTCCTAAATGATGTAAAACAAATCAGTGCCTGTTAGCCTTGGCCTCTTCTTTTCCTGCAGTGAAATCCTAGCTTCTGACTCTACAGATGGTACTGACTGCCTTAGCTGTCGCTTCACTAATTTGCATTAAGTAGGTGTCTGCTTGGACCAAACCGATATTAACTCGTTTCTTTCCCTTCTATGAAAGAATAACTGTTGAAATTCAATCTTTCATGACAGTTCAGAAAGCATGTCAAATTTCAACTATTTTTGATTGACTCATTTATTGCTGTTTAAAAGGCTCATTCATAGTGTAAGTTGTCCTGTTTCTGCTATTTTGTTATTATCGTGTTCTGAGGATTTATTTGACAGTTTTAAAATCCAGCACCAAATTGAGGTGATTTATTTCAATGCATCAGCTTCACAGTTCATGAGCTTGGGCTTATTCTTTCCAACTTTTCAAAATAACTATTCCTTGAAAATTGCTAAACTGTATAATATCCAATAAAATTTATATAGCAACAGAAAACATAGTCATCTGGATTCATGGTGTCTTGCTGTTTGTGCCAAATTTGCTCACTGCAGGAAGTCACAAAGTCATGAGGTGAAAATTCTTCCAAATAATTACAAACTCTGAGAGGCATTTTCAGAAAGCTTTGATTAAATAGAAAACATGGTATGATCTCTTGGTTTAATGACTGATAGATTTCCAAGTTTTTTTAAAATTAAACTTGCTTTAGTATTAGGCACGCAGTGCTCTGAGGTACCGTGAAAGATCTTGTCAGAAAATGGTGCTGAGGACTATTGGATCAGCTGGTATCATTGCTGGAAACTCTTTATCCCACCTTATGAAAGGCACACCAGCGTGCTCTGACCTACCAAAACATTGGAGAATAGTAACAGACTTGAGAATGCTCAGTATTATTTCACCAAACCAATGATGATGATGTGGAGATAAAACAAGTTAAACCTCTTTTTTTTTTTTAATTGTAAAATCTGACAAACACTTTTCTAGGAAGTTAAATGAATTTGAGTATAACAGTATGAAAACTAAATGTCAGATTTTGAAGACACATTCCACAATGTTCTTCTAACTTTTTAGCATTACAGGAATATCACTTACATTATTCATTGTTCATTACTTAGAGGGAGGCCGATATTTGCCTTTCAGAAGTACAAAGTCATTCACTTGATGCACATCATTAGGCAGCAGAAATAATTAGGAAACAAACAGGAAATATTTTTAATTCTAGTTCTGTAATAAACACTTGGAACAGGACAGGAAATATACAGATTAAAAAAATTTAAACCTGAAAACCCACATTATCTTTCTTTGGAAAACACCAAGAGTAAAAAAGTAGTAGTATATGTTTCATTTTATTTTAAAAATATTGATGTTTATAAGTAAATTAGACCCTCCCCTTAATCTTCAATGTACGTTCTAGTGTTAAAAAGCAGGCACTGCAATTACTATTTTAAGTTAAATAGTTAAGCTTATTTTTTGCCATATTTATGGCAAAAAGTATGCAACAAGGAAATTCTGCCAACAGGTCTTTCATGTCTTGTCAGTCACATATAAGGCAGTAACAACAGAACAAGAACACTTAATCTTCTCATTTCTGTAAACTCAGTTACAGAGGAGAGAATATGTCACAGGTCACTGCATGGTCTTGGCACTAGTCCAAAGTACAGGTCAATAAGGCATAACCCCAATTTATCAACAATATGACCTCTGGCTAATATGTCACAAAGTCCATATGATGACAAGAAATTAAGTATAATTCTAGAAGGGAGCTGTGGTGCTGCACCACGTAGTGATCAAGCTCTGCCATTTGTTGAAAGGACTCTTCAGGGCAGTAGAACTCAAGCAGAACAAGAAACTTTCCACTATGGATACTTTGCTAGAGGAAATCACACCTATTTACTCACGGCTGTAGTAATATAAACAATATGGCTAGAAATGTGGGGTTTTTTTGTGTGTCTGTGTGCATGAAAGCTACCTCTTGAGTGAATTTATGACATTGTATTAGGCAAGAAATATATGGTGCTGTGTAATTTATCTGCCTTACTCCAATTTATCTACTGCATTTTTTTCAGCCTGGATAAACATAATTGCCTCTTCCCAAGGAGTCTGTGGGCTAGCATAGTATTATGGTGACATGTTGGAAATGATTAATGACTGTGAAGTAGGAGAAACTTGGCTAAAATGGATGCAGACTCAGTCCAATTAGAAAAAAGTAAATAAAGAAAATTTAGCAGCAGTATGCTTCTAATTTTTCATCTAGTTATTATGAATCACCATCAAAAATTCACACAAAATATGTGTACAACAATTATTGGAGTTTCTATGTTGCTTTTTTGTGCCTTACAAGGCAAATGAGTTTATTTATAAGGTCATAAAATTTTCACTGAGATAATAGGAGGTACATGAAGACAGCCAGCTTTGCTCATCCTTGTGAGTGTATGTCAGCGTAGAATCACAGAATCCCAGAATATGCTGAGTTGGACGGGATCCACAAGTGTCATTGAGTCCAGCTCCTGGCCCTGCACAGGACCATCCCAAGAGTCACACCATGTGCCCAAGAGCATTGTCCAAACACCTCTTGAGCTCTGTCAGACTTGGTGTTGTGACCACTTTCCTGAGGAGCCTGTTCCAGTACTCAACCATCCTCTGGGCTAAAACTTTTCCTGATATCCAACCTAAACCTCTCCTGACACAGCTTCAGGCCATTCCCTCAGGTCCTGTCACTGATCACCAGAGTGAAAAGATCGGTACCTGCCCCTCCTCTTCCCCTCATGAGGAAGTTGCAGACTGCAGTAAGGTCTCCCCTCAGTCTCCTCCAGGCTGAACAGACAAAGAGACTTCAGCTGCTCTTCATACAGCTTCCCTTCCAGACCCTTCACTATCACTTGAGCTGGGCTTTCATGGAGTTACAAGGTGTAGAACTACACACCTTTCGATTTTCAGTACTTCAGCTACCATATAAGTACGTATGTTTTAGAAAGCCAAATATATTTTCACAAAAATTTTGCAAAAATGAAAGAGATTTTTAAATTGTGATTAACACCATAATAGGTATAACAGGTGATTAGCCAGTGATTTGCAATGTAAAACTTTCCTTTCTTAGGCTAATATCATGAACAGGACCAAAGAGCTTTATTGAGCCTTGCTTCAGATTACAGCTTCTGTCATTCATGAACAAGAGGCGTTTACAATCTTTTGGCACATAAATCACGGTGCACTAATGTTATTTGTTTCTCAGGGCATTAATATTTTGTTCTCAATATCCTGGGTCAAAAGTCTACCTAAGGCTGTGTGAAGTCTCCTATAGGTTTCAGATCCAGATGCCTGAAATTTGTAAATATCCCTAGTTAAGGACAGCAAGAACTTTTTCTTCTTTTACTTCTGTGATCAAAGCTGCAAAATTCTTTGTGCTTTACATCGTGGCAAGGCTTAGTTATATGGCAATTAGGATTGTTACAGATATATTTTACAGCACTTCTATCCGTCATCTGATATTTAACTTACAATATCTGTCCTTGTAAATCTTAATTAAACGCCTTCCCAGTTTCTAAATTTAAAGTTACCTATCATGTCTCAGCACTTGTCTTTCTGTGCATGAAACCCCCCTCCATGCTAACATGCAGCATGTACTACCAGTGAATTTAATACAGTGCTCACCTTTACAGGAATTGGCAATACTGGAAAGCTGTAGTTATTCTGGAAGCATAATATTCTCTGTAAGGAAAAAACTGGGTGATTGCCTCCCTTCTTCCCCCTGCATACTGCCTAGAATTTTTATGCTCCCACCAATTATCTTGAACATTCTTGATGCTTTGAACAATTAATACAAGGCACAATTTTAGAAAGTAGATTGTTGGCCAGGATAGTGCAGTCATGATATGTAGGACCTGTATTTGCCTGAATATATCAGTATAAAAGGCAATTAAAACATAAATCATGAAATGCACTCATTGTTAAAAGTTTAACTCTCCATAAAATATATTTATCAGCATTTTTTATAGTGAATGTGTCACAAATTGGGCATAGAGATAGGAAAAATGAACTTGACAAGGTGAGAATTTAAAAAAAATGCGAAGAAGGTAACAACCAGAAAGGTTGGGAGTGAAAAATTATTAATTTAAATCACAGAATCACAGAATATCCTGAGCTGGAAGGGACCCATCAGGGTAATTGAAGTCCAAATCCTGGCCCGGCACAGGACCACCTTGAGAATCATACCATGTGCCTGAGGGCATTGTCCAAACAATTTTTAAACTCTGGCAGACTGGGTGCCATGACCACTTCCTTGGGGAGCCTGTTTCAGTGCCCAACCAACCTCTGGGTGAAGAACGTTTTTCTTATATCCAACCTAAATCTCCCCTGACGCAGCTTCATGCCAATTTGGAAAATAAAGAGTCTGAATGCTGCTATTTTTATCACTGTATTCACACACAAAAAAAACAGATTTAATGAAAAAAGGTAACAAATATTACTCTTGAATGTAAATTCTGAACACGTGACAGCAGTAGCCCACTAAGTTTCTTCAGTCAGGTCACAGCTATAATAATTCCATATTATCATCATCTTTCTCCAGAAAACACTTGATGATTTCAGTGGAAGTGACTCCAAACTGTAGTTTGCTCTCCTGCATGTTGCTTAATGATTTGTTCTGATAGGTGATAATATGAAGGGGCATCTGATTGAGTTCTATTTACACCCACTTTCACAAATGCTTGTATAATCTGGATCAGGTGTGGTTTACTTTTTGGTCAGCCTAATTAATTCCTTTTTAAACAATCAGTGTACATATAATGCAATTGTTAGAGTAAGATAATGTGTAACCTGAACTCTTCAATATCAAATTTACTTTGCAGTGTTAGGATTGCCTAATGTTTGCACAGATGCTCTGCTACCCTGCCCGGGCTTGGCAGTCCTCCAGCCATCGCTTGCTTGTATCTTGCATGAGTCAATGGCAGATTTCCATGTGACTTCTTTATTTTTTAGGGTCATATGGACTGTGCACAAGTTTCATATTTAAATACTATATGACAGCCAGATTTGGAGCATATGTTTGCATGTTTCTTTCATCAAAGGCATTGATCTACACCCTTACAGTGTTAAAATATACTGCCATTTCTTGTCCCTCTGCCTAATCTTCTGGTGGGGGGGGGCAGGGTTTAGTCCACTGGATTTCTTTGCTCAGCAGAGTGAAAAATGTTTATTATCAATGGAATGAGGATCACGTCAATTCAGGAAAAGGAGAGATACCTGGAAGATCTAGAAATTGGCAAAAAAAAATCCAATATGATATACGAACTTCTCATATTTATGTTGTCTGCCGGGGTTAAGGAAAACTGACACTGATTTCTTTCCTTCGGAGAAGTCTTGTGCTGTGGATCAAACGACCTTTTTTTTATTGTGGAGAGCAGTGAGGTGAACAAACACCTTAGCCCTACCTAGGGCTCTCCTAAAAGTAAGAGAAAGTAGTTGAAGGGGACCTGAAGGAGTCCTCAAGGAGCTTTGTCTTTGCAAGAAAAGTTATGCTGGACACAGATGTTTGTACTGGTGTATTGTGGTCTGTGCAGTGACTACACAAGTTCTGAGGAAAAATTTCAATGCAGGCAAAGGATTGCCCTGGCAGAAGATGACAGAAAGGTTCTGGGAAGGTGCAGTGACCAAGGAACATTCCCAACATATTGGTTTGAGATGCAGATGTGTAGTTTGGTGAGGCAAAATGTTTTACCTGTATGAACACATGACATGCTGGGATAGCTGACATTAAGAGCAGTTTCTGATTTTTATTTGCTGACAGAGGCTCAGCAGTTTAGTTCATTCTCCTACACCATGACAAGTTTTGACAAAGAAGAAATTGTATTAGTGATCTGCTCTATCTGACAAATTTTGAAGCAACTCAGAAGATGGTGATATGGGCACCAGATATCTTTCTATGAAATATTATGATGAATTTCAAAGACATTCAGAAATACTACTCAGAAAATTTTTGAAGTACTGTAAGATGGTTGGGTGCCATCATTTTATGCAGAAGCAGGAGCAGGCTCAAGTTTTTTTCCTTCAGACTGTATACTTGAAACATAGATGGGACCAAAGGGATTGTTTCCAAAACTCATTTACTTTGGGAATTTTATGTTCTCTGCCTGGAGCCAGAATTAACTTCTTCCAACACATTTATTTGTCTTTATAATTTTGTATACTGTCCCCTTCTTTCTATTGTTTTAAACCTTCTCTCTTACCATATATAAGTAGCAACTTACTATTAACATAATTGAATTTGTTACTGTAAAAAGAAAACACAATCCAAATAAATTTTCTTCAGTGTATGGTTGATGCTATGGACAAAATTATAGAAAATTACAGAATTTCTGGGACACATTTCACAGGTGTTTATGCAATATCCTACCATGGCATTTAATGTGCAGCATTGTATCTTGAATTTTTATCTGGTACAAGGACTAGTATTGCAGCAATAGATCAACTCTTTTAGGAAACATTTGAAAACATATGATTGTAGATAGATGAAGAGATACCAAGGCATAGATGAAGATTTACAGAGATACTAAGATACGGGGAGCAACTGGTAGAGAATGTTTTAAATCCCTATGGTTCTGAGCACTAATTTAAAAAAATATTAATTTTACTTTGAGGATTGCACAGGATTTAAAACGTTCCCTAAGCACATCTAGATCTCAGTTTTGGTTATAATTTTTTTTCTAGATTTTTTAAACTTGAGCTTAAATATTCAGCTATAGTTTCTAATATTCTGGAATATGTTCCCTGTGAGGGGAGACTGAAAAAATGATCTTGATGAGTCTGGAAAATAAAAAGTTTCAGCATGACCTAGAAACTTTCCCCTAAAACCTGTGAGAAAAGTTCCAAGAAAATGGATCCAGGCTCTTCACAGTGCTGAATGGTGTAAGGATGAGAGACAGTGAGCATAAACTGCAAGGACAAAGGTTCACACAGACTGTAAGGAGAAATGTGCATCAAGCACAGAATTGGCATGTGGTCAATGGGGGGAATTGTCCTGCTCTACTCTGAGCTGGTGCAGCCTCACCTCCAGTACTTTGTGCAGTTTTGGGCACCACAATATAAAATATTAAACTATTAGAAAGCATCCAAAGGAGAGCAATGAAGATGGTGAAAGGCCTTGAGTGAAAACCATACAAGGAGTGGTTGAGGTCGCTTGACTTGTTCATCCTGGAGAACAGAAGACTGAGGGAAGACTTCATAGAAGACTACGGCTTCCTTCTCTCACTCTTGTGACCATCAACGGGACTCGAGGAAATGGCATGAAACTGTGCCAGAGGAGGCTTAGGTTGGATATTAGGAAAAGTTTTTCATCCATAGGGTGGTTGGACACTGGAGCAGGCTCCCCAGGGAAGTGGTCACAGCAGCAAGCTTGCCAGAGTACAAGAAGCATTTGGACAATGCTCTCAGGCATGTGGTGTGACTCTTCGTGTGTCCTGCACAGGGTCAGGACTGATCCTGTTGGGTCCCTTCCAACTGAGGATATTCTGAATGGGCTTTTTTTTTTTTTCTT